>VDFB02270651.1:175706997-175752219 GCA_007258455.2 Sequoia sempervirens | reverse complement strand
GGAGGGAGTGGGAGAGAGATAGAGGGTAGGAGGGAGGGATAAGTGAGATAGAGAGAAGGAGATAAGAGGAGGGAGGGAAAAATATATGAGGGTTGAAGAACCAATGTATAGGGTAGAGGGTTGAGAATTGAGGGTATAGGGTTGAGGACCTATAGGGTTGATGGTTTAAGGTTTAGGTTTGTGGGTACATATGGTTGAAGGATTAGGGTTGAGGGTCCAATGTATAGGGTAGACGGTATCAGGGTTGAAGGTTTGGGATTTGAGGATAGAGGGTAGAAGGTTTAAGGGTTTAGGGTTGAGGGTAGAGGGTTTATGGTTTAGGGTTGAGGGTTTAAGGGTAGAGGCATTAAGGGTTTTGGGTTGAGGGTAGATGGTAGAGACAAAGAGAGAGAAAATAAATCTATAAAAAAATCAACTTTCTCATAACGTGAGCACGTTTTGAAGTAGTAGAGATATGGCCATTTTTTAGAAAAAAATAATGCACTCACTTTATAACGCGAGTGCGTTATACCATGAGAAAATTTTGGCTTGCTCTAAAAATGGTAAGAAACTCAATATACCTATGATCTCAAGGCCCACATTCTATGTATTCTCCTGGTTTTGTGTGTGCTCCAACAAAAAATAGCTTTTTGATGATGTTGTGAAGTGTGCATACATGTTTTTCACATTCCACCACCTTTTTCGTGACCTTTCCACCACCTTTGCATGAAATACTAGAGTTTTCATGTTTAAAGGCATATAATATCAATTGAAGTCTGAATTCCATTCAAAAGTGATATACAATTGAAGTTTGGAGGGGAACAAGCTTTTGAAAAAGTCAAATTGTTGAGGAGTTTGAAGAAAGAAGAAGCAAAGGCTACATAATTGGGTAGAACTCCTCCATTTGAAACTTTGGTTTTTTGGGTATGTAAAGTCTTTACACATTTTATTTCATTCTATTATGGCTTGATTTCATTTTTTTTATTTTGCATATTTTAAATTACACAATTCTTTACACTTTCCAATTACATTTTTAAACCATATCTCTTTGAGGCATTTTGTTATTTAACAATTGACTTACCTTGTGTATGCTTCCACATTTTGTATACACATATATATGAAATAAGCTATAAGGAAGTAAAATAAAATGTCATTTGTCAATCCTTTGTTATGGATGTGCATACCACTCTCCAAAGCTTTCATTTTGTATAGGCACGGGGGATGTTGGAAAATGTAGTTGAATTTGGTTTTACACCTACAATTTGCATATGCTTGAAATTTTCTAAAGAGTTTTCAATAAATCTATTTTTTTCATATTTAGAAATCATTATAGTCCACGAGGACATATCTCATTGATGTACTTTGTCAAAAAATTATACCAAGTAGCTAATTGTCTTGTCTATGCTACCAAATTTTCCATACATGTCTAAAAAAAAATGGAATATACTCCTCCCACATTGTTAGATCTTTGAAACTATTTTGGTTTTCATCTCTATTTCTAAATTTACCTCATCACTAAACCTACCTCATCACTTATGTTGTGATATATTTAAATGTTTCCTTGATTAGTCTACCTACATGGGATTCTAGCCCTTCTCTCCATTGTTTCAAGACTCTTTATTCAAGGCTAAGTTAGCAACATGGGGAAATCTTGCAATCATGGCTCAAAATGGAAGCATGGACAAGGAATTTAAATTCTTTGACAATAATGTTTTTGTATAAATGTATGCAAAATGTGGTAGCATTGACAAGCTAGTGAGCTTGGAAAGATAGTGAGCTTACTCGCTAGCTTGCCAATGCAGTAGGGTTGACAAGCTAGGGGCAGTGTATGTCTCATAGAAATGGGGTCTCACAGACCCCATTTCCATGAGACATACACTGCCCCTAGCTTGTCAATCCTACTACATTAGCAAGCTAGTGAGTGAGCTAGCTTTCCAATGCTCCACTAGCTTGCCAATGTGTTAGGTTTGAGAAGGTAGGGGCAATGTATGCCTCATAGAAATGGGGTCTCACATTGATGTATATCACCATGAGACCCCACTTTGATGAGGCATACATTTCCATCACCATGAGACCTCATTTCTATGAGGCATACATTTTCATCACCATGAGACCCCATTTCTATGAGGCATACACTGCCCCTACCTTCTCAACCCTACCACATTGGCAGGCTAGTGAGTGAGCTCACTAGCTTGCCAAGGCATTTGAATTGTTTGAAAAGGAATTTAAATTGTTTGAAAAGGAATTTAAATTCACATGCCTTGTCCATGCTCATTTTGAGCCTATCTTGCAATCATGGAATTCCACATTACCAAATTTCTTTAAGGCATTCAATTAGGAAAATTCATGTGACCTTTGTCTATTCTAGAAATACTCTTCTACAAGATGATTGTAAGTATTTTGTATGAAGCCTTAAATGACATATATTTCATTTATTTTTATGGATTCATTTTTTAGGAACTAATATTTGTCTCATTACCATGCTACAGGTAAAATTATCCTCCATGCCAAGGAAATGAATAAGGAATAAACTAATAGACAAAGAGTATGAAACCAAAAAAATCAAAGGAGACAGAACGGTTGAGGGCATATCATGAAAAGAAGAAATTGGATATGATTGACAAAAACAATCTAATTGAAGAGGAACCTCAACCATCAAAAAGAGAATAGGAATTGGTAGCACAAAGGGCACGAATGTGAAAGCATCATGGTAAGATAGATTCAAATACCATAGTTGGAGACACACCCTCTACCACAAGTGAATACGAAGGGACACCATTAAACATAAGTGAATATGGAGAGACACTATCTACCACAAGTGAATATGGAAAGACACCATCTACCACAAGTGAATATAGTTTGACACCATCTATCGCATCTCAAGTTGAGAGTACATCATCATTCAGATTTGATGAAGAAGGTACACCATCATCCCCATGTGAACCTCAAGGTATGTCTTCTACTCCACCCTTGATTGAAGGTACCCAATCTAGCCCACCTCAATTAAATATTGATGAAATTCCTAATGTTGAGATATATGTACCTAGGAGAAGACCACCTAGAATTTTGCATAGAAAGCCAAAGTATTTGATTAATATTGATGAGAATATTTTGGAACACATTGAAGGTAAGATTCCAACACGCACTTGTAGAAGATATGCTGATAAGATTTGGAAATTCTTCTTTGAAAGGATAAATGAGACCACAAGATGTCAATTATTTGTTGAAATGATGTGGGGTATAAAGTATAGAAACATCATGAAGACTCTTGGGTTGAGAACATTGAATGCTTCAAGTGAAAACACTATTATGAAGAATCTAATGGATGCTTATGAGAGTGTGGGTAATACCTCATGCTCAAAGGATATTAATGTCACCTGACGTGTCATTACATTGACTTTGGTAAGTAGTCAAACAAAGAGAGCTCGTCTTATTAGAAAGATGAGTAAAAAAATGATAATTAGTAGAAAAACTTTATCAAGAGTCGTTCAAAGGTGGCAAAGAATTGAGGGCACTGATTCAAATGAATTATGGGAATTCTTAAGGAGACTACCACGAAAGATAAAAAATTTGTTGAAGCATTGAGAACACTAATTGAAGAGTATTGTAAGAATAACACAAGGCCATCTTTGAATCAAAGGGATGTGATAAGAAGGAGAATCGGTAGTCAGAACCGCGAGCCACATCCAAATATTTTTTTCAATACGACTCAAACCCAATTTTTTCATAAATTTTAATAGGATTATCCTCAAATTAGTATTTGTCAAAGATATTTTAAAATTCTTAAACCTTTTTATGTCAAGATAAATCACACACCCACTACTTGTTGTTGTAGACTACATATTGAATTCTCTAACCATTATGATGTTTATCATTCTATATGTTTAGATTTGCATACTAATGATGTTTTGCAGGATTGTGGCATAGAAGCCCCACCAAAATATTCAAGAGAGTTCTTATAAAAAATATTATGTGAATAGAGGATGGCCAAATATTCTACAAGACAACATGCTTGGATGGTTCATGTGAGCATTGTGATGGCTTGTAGCGTATGCCAGTACGTCAATATATGGAAAGCACAAATGAGGTGGAACAAAAAAATAGTAGAGTTTGGGAAGTATAAAATAGTGGCATACATTATAAAATATGGTAATCAAGAAAAAAGGTGTGATTTGGTTATTCAAATGATTCCAGTGTATCAATTTATGTCCATGTTTCGGGACAAAATAGTGTATGAGTATGCAAGGCATACCCATAGAGCCTGATGGATAGACATGCAATTCAAGTTATGCAAGGAAACCTTTCTAGTTGGAAACATAGTATCAGTGGTTGAATTTGTAGAGAACTACACTCTATAGCCACAACATGAGGTACAATCACAATATTAAAACTCCACACAAGTTTTGATATTTGTGCACATAACATTCATTCATGCAACTGATAGTATAGAGGACCAAAGGAAGGTATTGAGGGATTATACTTTTATATTAGTGATGATCGCACACATTCTCCAGAGTTCATGCAAGGTTGCTTCCAGATGTTCTATAGTGATTTGGCTCAGAGGGGCATAACATACGGTCGGCATATAATATGGTTGGATGACTGTGTAGCATAGTTCAAGAACTCATGCATGTTCTATGGGTTGAGCAGGATGCATGTCATTATAGGTGTTCAACATATGTGGAACTTTTGTGAGGCTGGGCATGGAAAGGGAGAGCATGATGGTGCAGAAGCATGTGTGAAAAGAGCATTAGCACGAGAAGAGTTAAAGTATAAAGACAATGTAAAGTTTATAGATGCAAAATCAATCGTCAAGTGGTGTAATGCTTCGATGGGTCTAGGTAATAAAGGTACATCTTCAATTCGTATATTTTTTTGGTTGATGGATGATACTAACATTGCACCGTATGAGGATTGTTGTACACTAACAAGATCGAGTGAGCTACACTCTTTCCTTAGCTCAGATGTAGGTTCATGGAGTATATAGAAGATGGCATGCTTTTGTTCATGTACAATGCAAGCTTGGAATGATTGTGAGTCAAAGGAGTGGGTTGAGAAATGGTTGAAAAGTTATCTTATCCCACTTCACACATATCACCCTCCAATGGCATTGAAACTAACATAGATGGAATCATCGGTTGAATTTAACCACATATTAGATCTAGTTCAACTAGGTAATATATCTACTTAGTTTTTGAAATTCTTATTGTTATCTTACTTTGTAGTGTATTCGTAATGTTGACTAATTTCAAGAGATTTATTGTACATATCAATGCAGGACATGTTTATGCAGTTATTGTAGATGAAGACAATGAAGAGGGAACAGACTATTACTTGTGTCATTGTGTTGAGGCCAAAAAGAAATTGGAGGCCCCAGTTATACATGGAGAAAACATTGAATACCTTACAGGCTCAGTTGTTATTACTGGAACGTGGCTTAGAAGGTACCCACATAAGAGTGTTGAATATTGGTTGTTTCAGGACTTTGACATGCATCATAAGATTATTCATTACTCGAACCTTGTCATGGAATCCAATGTTCGTTTGACCAAATATGGGGGTAGACCTTTGAACAAGACCTTGTGGAAGGTCTGTGAGTATGACCATGAGGCAATACTTGACACAATAAAGAGTAGAGCAGACCCGGATGGTTCGTTGGATTAATTTATAAGTATGCACATTGGTTCTTATTAATTTATACTTGTATGCACATTAATTTTTTTGATGCCAATGCTATCATCTTCTTTTACTTTTCCTATTTGTAAGTAACCTACTAAATATTGATTAGTGTCCCCTTGCAAAAAATGTTGATTTATGAGCCATCCAAGAGAATCTCAGCCAAAAAAGAAATGCAACATTCTTATTTTGATGATCTTGACAAATCTCAATTATGATTTTAAGCCATTATAAAAGTGCATACCAATCTTGGTGAGGGAATTTCAAGTTATTCATTTTAAGTTAACCTTATCATGAGCACCTATGATGTAGACATTATAAGATCATTTTGAATTTCAAGTTATTATATTCATGAGAGGTGTTGTGTACAATAGGTATCTTGGAACTCCCAGTGAAGATTTATGACTAGGAGTGACTAAGTTGAGAGATTGGCATGCCTATCCTCAATTGAAGCATCAAGATTTATGCCTTGTTGTTCCCAAGTTGGAACCAAATGGTGTTGATTTGTTCTCTGTAAGTGCCTTCCATCTATTTTCATTTCATTTCCATTTTGGATGCTCTTTTTTATTTTCTTCTTTTACTTTGCGTATTTGTAAGTAAACTACTAAAAATTGATTGGTCTCTCCTTCTAGAAAATTCTGATTTATGATCCATTAAAGAGAATCTCAGGAAAAAAAAGCAATACAACATCTTTATTTTGATGATCTTGACAAATCTCAATTCTGATTTGAATCCATTATAAAAGAGCCTGTGAAGCTTAGCGAGGGAATATCAAGTTATTCATTTGAAGTTAACCTCATCATGAGCACCTATGATTTAGAAATTATAAGATAATCTCAAATGTATGAGTGACATTGTAAAAGATCTGTGAGAACAAAGTACCTAAGGCATTATGCCTATGGTGCAGGGCACCTGGGCCTTCATTTTGTAAAAAGGGTTTAGTATGTAGTGTCTTTATTTTTAATTTCATGGTTTTTTTTTGAAATAAGATCTTTAAGGCCATGTTGCAATGTTCTAGGTCAATTTTGGTTAGGAGGAGTAATTTTGATTCAATTTAGTAAAGTTGCAAAAATTGCAAAAAAGTTGCATAGCAACTTTTGCATTTTTCATGTAAAAGGGAAGTTGAATAGTTAGGATGTTAAAAGTTAGTTGTAGTCAGTTGGATATGGTTGGAAAAGGTTAAATATGATTTTTAATGGTTGAAACAAGGGTTGGATGTACATTTGGAGGATTGAATAACAAAGATTCATTGTTTTCTATGTTTTCAACTCTTGAATTTAATGAGTGACACTCAAAACCAATTGCTAAATTTGGAAAGGAAAGTGAACAAACAAACTAATATGTATGAGGGAAGTTCTAAGAACCATAGCGATCAGCATGAAGATATTTCTAAAACCATAAGCTTGAGTAATAAAAGGAGTCAATTAGCTAATGAATTGGCCAAGGATATGAAGAAGATTAAACCCCCTAAGTTTGAGGGCTCCGTTTCAGGTGATTCTGCGGAGGCATGGTTGACAGAAATGGAAAAATACTTTGAACTAAGGGATTATTCTGATAATTCAAAGGTAGCATGGGCAACCTATTAGTTGGTAAGAGAAGCTGCCACCTGGTGGGAGAAAAAAAGAGTAGAAATGGGAATGGTAGCAGCTGAGGTATCATGGGAATAGTTTGTGCAGTTATTCCATCAGAGGTAGCTTCCACAAACGTATTATGACCATAAGTTGTTAGATTTTGAAAATCTGAGACAAGGACCTCTATCAGTCAATGAATATTGGGATAATTTTACTCGATTGCTTAAGTATGTCCCTCAGTACCAGCAAGATGAATTTTTTTGAGTTTGAAAGTTCATTTTGGGTTTAATCAACCGCATTGGAGGTTTGGTAGATGTTCTGGAACCTTGTATAATGGATGAGGCTTATGAGAAAGCATTTCAGCAAGAATAGAGGTTGAAGAAGGATGATTCTCTCAAAGATATAAAACATAACAAGGGAAAGGGGGATTAGTCACACAAGAATTTTAAGGACTACAAAGATAATTAGGATGAAACCAACACAAGAAAAGGTATAGAAAAGAAAGGACCATCAGGAGGATGCTTCAATTACGGTGGAGAACACTGTGTTAATCAGTGCCCGAATAAGAATCAATAGGGGTAGCCACAACTAAGGCCATTACCATCTCAGCAAATAACTTTTCAACCAAGGATCCATGTAGCAATAGACAACCATCAGGCAAAGTATCAAGTTACTTCAGTTGAAACACCAGGTGTGGGATCCAGGGGTGACCATAGTCGAGTCGTTTAGAGTGCTCAAGGTGCATAGGGTGCACCTACGTAACTACGAGGTTATGCAATGCAAGGTCTAGTGGGACCAGTACTTTGAAGAAAATACTACCTGGGAGGATAATAAAGAAAACCTTCAAAAATTTCTTTATCTTTTGATGAATAATGGAGAACATTATATTTATTAATATGTTTATGTTATGTTTAAAATTTAGAATAAACAATCATCGAGGATGATGATTCTTAAGGGGAGGAGTATGTTACATCCCCTAATTTGAGACTATGAATTGGTTATGTATGTTCATATGCAAGTTTGTTGCAAGTAACTGCTTTCATGAGAATATGACATTGAAATTTCGTTAGTTGTTCTTTTATTATTGTAACTGTATATTAAAAAACTCTTTGTTTTGCAAGTGAATTTATTATTCATGTGAAGTTGAATGAGATCATGAGATTAAATTTAAATGTATATATTATTTAGCCATTGAGAACAATCTAATCATAATCCTTGTCAGTGGATGCAGGATTGCCGACTTCACGAGAGAAAGGGAAAAATCATTAGGGAGAGGTCATGGTTAACAATTGATCAATTTGATTATCTACCTTGAGTCAATGAACGACAAAGGATCTAAGTCATAACTTGACCTTAAGCAATTATAAATAATTATTCTTCCTCTAAGTCAATTTATATATATATATATCGTTTATAATGAGTAAGTAATTGATTAATAAATGATATAATTAAATATTGAAATCCTTGGGAAGGAATGAATATTTAATGTAGACCAATTGAACCTTGGTAAATATAAAATGTGGCATCGAATGTTTATTGTTTTTAAAATTTAAATGAATTTTTGAGGCGCCGGGTCTTGTGGCAGGGCTTCAGGAATCACCACCCGCATTGAAGAATGCCCGAGAAGGGAAAAATGAAAGTTTTCTTGGGGGAAAAAATTTGGGGAGAATTGAGCTCCTTAAGGAAAATTTGATCTTCATTTCTCATTCTTGAACTTTGGCTCTCTCTCTCTCTCTCTCTCTCAGGGTCGAGCTATTTATCTTTCTATAGCATCGTTTAAGTTCTTTCCATAGATATACAATTCCAATCCCATCTACATTCCTCTCATTGCTTAGTCTTCTTTCTTACATTTGGAAATATCTTTTCCCCTCTAACCATTGACCAGCCTGAGCTCATTCTTTTTCTCATCCCTATCTTTGTTATTGGCGACTTAGGGATTTAAATCTTTGGGAAATTTTGTTGAAGCGGTGGTCTGAATCTGGTACCAATCTTGCACTTCTTCAATTATGTTAGAAATAGCGACATTTCTTCTATCACCGGTTCTCTTTCTTGGATGGGAGCATCAGGGTTCTAAGCTTTGAGTTGTAGAAGGAAGAATACAAATAACGAGTTCAAATAATCTTGCAGGCAACCACTATCTAGTCAGTGAATTGAATCTTAACTTGTTTTTCATTAGTTCTGTTGTTCATGATTTTCCTAATTATAAACATTTAAGAATATTTATTGAGATCTTGAAAACTCGAACCTGACCTAAAGGTTAATGTTGTCTAGAGTTGTTGAGAATACCAAATTGTGTCAACTTGAATGGGAACAGATTATGAGTTCCCCTGTGACTTGAAACTTTACTTATGATTCATTGGGAGGAATAAGCTTGTCTAAGCCAGACCATATTTTCATTTAAACTGTAAATCTAAAGAATATGACTCTGATTCAAGAACCATGTTGCAAGATGAAACTTGGAATAAAATATATTTAATGTGAAATGAAAATATAATCTGGATATTATAATATAAATCATGGAACAAACATCATCTTGTCGAGCAAGGGTGAGATCACTGACGACATAGGAGTGCCAAAGATATTGACACAGGAGTGCCAAAGATATTGACACAGGAGTGCCAAAGATATTGACACAGGAGTGCCAAAGATATCGGCACAAGAGTGTCCTTGGCCAAGGTACGATGCTAGATTCAACATCTGTTAGCTATCAAGAACCAAATATACCACTGATCAGAGTGGCCTTTTTAGTTTGGAGGTACCCTTAGTAAGGTCGATCAAGAGGTATAGGTCCTTGACACCAGGCTTAGAGGAACGATGATAATTTGATCCATGTTGATTACCCTCGTGAAGGGCAGGTTCTTCGGTTGAAGATACTTGGGAGACTAGTAGGTCTTGGTTGGGTGGTAAAGCCCCTAATGATAATTCTCTTTCCCTCATTGATAAAGAAGCTCAAGTATAGTAATGTGAAGATGATGTCAAATTTATTTCTTCCTCACTCGTAAATCCAGGTACATGCAATGCTAATTAAAGTTTACTTTCATTTAAGCCATAAATTTTATTCTTTTATGTTAAATGTACGTTGTAAGATTTTGCAGTTAATTAGTTAGACAACTATTTGAATCATTCATCTAAAATGAAAGAATTGGAATTAGTTAATAAATAAAAAGAATTTATTTCTTTTCCTCAGTTCATTAATTTGATAAATGGGAATCCTAGATAGAATAGTTAGTTAGTTATTGTTAGATGAATTTGGTAGTTAATTTTCCATTCTTAAACCATAGAATGATTTTTGTCATCTTTGTTTCATAGCTATAGTGATTGCTTGTTACCTCCTGGAAGCAAAGAAAAGTAGTTATTACCTTTCTATATTTTTTTGTTATTTGCTTACAGTTAATAGTTTACCTTCCAATTGGAAATGAAAGTTTAAAGTTAGTTGATGAATTGTATGTTGTAGCGACTTCAGAATTAATTTTCTTTTCCATCTAACTACAAATGAAACCCTAGCTCTTATCAATTAATGTAAGTTGTGAGTTAGTTAATGATTCTCTAGCAATTATTCTCTTTTCAATTCGTTATCTATATTTTGGAAAAACCCTAGAATGTTAGTTATTCAGTTGCCCTTCAGCTAAAGATGGTAAAATAACTATTTTTTCGTTGAGTGTAAGTTGTTAGTTGTTACACGTGTGACCAAATGGACTATTCCAACACATCTGGATGGGTGGTTTTACACTATGAATGGTCCTCTTTCGCACCCAAACACACGAAATCACTTTGAGCTACATTCAACCGACAGAATCCCTTAAGAGTCCAAAGTGCAAATTGGCTGTAATCTTTGACAGGTTGTTACTTAGACACTATGATGCTTAGAAAATTTTCATTTGAGCTTATGGGATCATATTGGGCCCTTGTACAATAACCTCTCTTAGTTTTCGCTATCTCAGAGGTTTTTTCCCATGGTGGCGAATTTTCACTTGGGGAAAAAGTTGTCAAATGCAGGTAGTTGAAAGTTGCAAAGTGGTGCAACTTTCATTCTACAACTCATTTGACCAAATGAAATGTTCCAACACATCTAGGTGGGTACATTTACACTAGGAATGGTCCTCTTTCACACCCAAACAGACTGAATCACTCTAAGCTACATTCAATCGGTAGAATCCCTTAAGAGTCCAAAGTGCAAAATGGCTGCAAACTTCAGCATGTTGTTATTCGGATACCGTGATGCTTAAAAAATTCTTTTCTAAGCCTATGGGATAATGTTGGACCCCTCTACAATAACCTCTCTCAGTTTTCACTATCTTAGAGGTGTTTTTCCTTGGTGGTGAATTTTCGCTTGGGAAAAAAGTTGTCAAATACGAGTAGTTGAAAGTTGCAAAGTGGTGCAACTTTCATTCTACAACTCGTGTTACCAAATAAACTATTTCAACATATCCAAATGTGTATTTTTACGCTAGGAATGGTCCTCTTTTGCGCCCAAACATGCTGAATCACTCTGAACTACATTCAACTGACAAAATCCCTTAAGAGTCCAAAGTGGAAAATGGCTACAAACTTTAGCATGTTGTTACTTGGATACTGTGATGCTTAGAAACTTCTTGTCTAAGTCTATGGGATCATGTTGGTCCCCTCTACAATAACCTCTCTCGGTTTTCACTATCTCAGAGGCATTTTCCCATGGTGATGAATTTTCACTTGGGGAAAAAGTTGTCAAATACAAGTAGTTGAAAGTTACAAAGTAGTGAAACTTTCATTCTACAACTTGTGTGACCAAAAAAACTATTCCAACACATCCAGATGCGTATTTTTATGCTAGGCATGGTCCTCTTTTACACCAAAACACATTGAATCTCTCTGAGCTACATTCAACTGGCATAATCCCTTAAGAGTCCTAAGTGCAAAATGGCTACAAACTTTAGCATGTTGTCACTTGGATACCACGATGCTTAGAAACTTCTCTCTGATTCTATGGGATCATGTTGGGCCCCTCTACAATAAACTCTCTCAATTTTTTCTATCTCATAGGGATTTTTCTGTGGTGGCAAATTTTCACTTAAGGAAAAAGTTGTCAAATGCAAGTAGTTGAAAGTTGTAAAGTGGTGCAACTTTCGTTCTGCAACTTGTGTGACCAAACAGACTATTCCAACACATCTAGATGGGTACATTTATGCTATTATTGGTCTTATTTTATACCCAAACACGAGGAATCGCTCTGAGCTACGTTCAACCGACTCAATCCCTTAAGGGTTCAAAGTGCAAAAGGGAAACAATATTTGAAGGGACATTACTTGGAAACTGTGGTGCTTATGAACTCTACGTCTGAACCTATAGGATCACGTTGGGACCCTCTAAAATAACCTCTCTCAATTTTTTTTTTATCTCAGACTTGTTTTCCCCTGGTCTCCAGTTTTCACTTGATGGAAATGTGTCAAATACAAGCAGTGTAAAGTTGCAAAGTGGTGCAACTTTAATTTTGCAATTCGTGTGACCAAAAAAACTGCTCCAACATGTCCCAATAGGTATTTTTACACTAGGCATGGTCCTCTTTCACACCCAAACATGTGAAATCGCTCTGAGCTATGTTCAACCAGTGTGATCCCTTATGATGGCATGCAAAACAATTGAAAAGAGAAACATACACATGACAGTTGAGAAGTCTAAGTTTTCCAAACAAAAATCATATGATCATCCTCAAGTCTAGAAAGCGTAAGATGTTTTTTAATTATCCTCCTTTCCCTTACAACAATATACAACCAATTGTAAATGTGTACAATGGTAGAACTTGGAAAATAATTATTTTTCCTCAATTAACAACTTTGGTTGTGAAGCATTTTGTCATTTTCATTTGAAATGATTTTTTATGCTTGAAAATTGGAGTCTAAGAGAAACAAGTGATGCTCTCACATACATTTATTATTTGGTGTGATAAATAAAGTTTCCATCATTGAGTCCATTTATTATTTGTATTATAAATTATAACTTGCTTTCTCCCAAGTCCATTTCCTATACAAGAAATAATATTGCAAAAAGTTGACATATAAATCCTTCGACATGTTTATATGGTGATGGATCAAGAACATAAAAATTCATTCTGCACTATGAGGATTATGCTATGAAAATGTTTAAAGACTATTCAAGATAAATGTTTGTATGATAATGTGTCAAGAAGTTAACTACTTCATCTACTATGAATATTATGTTTTGCAAGTGTTGTGAAGATTATGTATCCTTTGCTTAATTGAGTTGTTCCAATCAAAAGATTAAATATATTGGAATCTTTTTATGAAACATTTCATGGAATACCAATTGAAAACATGTTTTTTTCTTTTAGATAAATCATTTCATGGAACTCTTTGGATTAAATTGAATTGAGATATGTAAGAACAAGGGAGCATTAGGAAATGTATTACTCAAGGATCTTAAATAATCCTTCTCTCTTGTTGCAATTTTTGGTGGATTATTACTTTCAAAGTATTGGGAACGCTTTGCCTATTTTCTAGTTGGCAATTTCCATTCTATAAGGCTCATCTCTTGATATATTTTATACTCATTCTTAATCAATTATCAAGTTAATAATCAGTGCATTTATTTATAGTTAATCTTTTCTTTTTAATTTGTGCAATTTTTGAATTTGTAACTCTACTAGTATTCCTAGAAATATTGAAGTTGTTTAGCAATGACTAATAAAGTTGTTTACCATCAATCAATTAATATTCAAGACAAACCATGAAGGACAATAATGATCAATGCTAGGTCTAGCCAATTAATAAGTATACACGTGAATAAGTCAAGCATGTACATGTGAATAAGGGAAGTACAAGTACTCAAAAATATGTAAGCCTTGAAGTATACACACGAATACATAGTATATACAAATTAATACAAAGTATATGCATGAATACAAGGTATACACATGAAAACACATAAGTCACAAAATATACATTGGAATACACGTAAGTCACAAAGTATACACTTGAATACGTGTAACTCATATCTATTGAACCATGAATTTATAATGCAAATATGGACACCATCGATAAAAAAAAATTTGTATTAACCAAATAGCCATGTAGGTGTACATCAATATATTCTGATATAAGTAAAATATAGGTACAAAATAGCCATATAGGCTTACGAGAATTCCATATAGGCATACAATGTCAAATATATCCAATACAAAATATGTACAAAAATGCCATATAGGCATACAACAAAGGGCTCTGGAATCAAAAGTCATTTCTCTCCATGCTCTCAAAATAAACTCTTTCCCTTTGCTTGTCAATTGGATGGTGATACATCTGTCACTCATTTATGTTGTGGTTGAGGAGTGCTCCTGGTGCTCCTCCTAGGGTTTAGTTCTTGGTCAAGTCTTATCTATTACAATAAGAAGTAAAGACATTAATATATAGAAATTAAATTATAAAAAATGATATATTTAACAAAATAATCACTCACCACCATCTGATGATCACTCTCCATGAGGGAAATATTCAAATGCCCATGTTGAGGTGTGTTGAAGCCCTATATAAACCATCCAAATAGAAATTAAACTACAAATCAATAATGGTTTGATTTTTCACTAACATCTATAACAACAAATATAAATTGAAATTTAGTAATTTGCCTCATACCTCCTCTGTCAAATCCATCGAGGATTCTATAGGAGATGAAACACCAATCTACATTTCCCTCTGAACATTCGGAGGTGTATCTGCTTGCAACATCTAAAAATAAAACAACAAATTGTTTAATCATGAAAACTACAATAGTGATCCACGTCATGGCTTATAATGTATGATACAATGAACAAAATTTTGAGTACTTATTAAACTATATATTTCTAACTATCATTCTTACTATTTTCCCTATCCATATCTTGTTCGAAAGCATGTGTTTTTATGCTTTTACCCATAGCAGCAAGCTAGTGAACTGTTTGATAAAATGCTTTTGTAGACATGTACGATAATTGTGGTGGCATAGAGAAGGAAGTGAACTGTTGAAAAAATTCCTCAAAGAAATGGGGTCTCATGGTGATGGAATGCTAGTACAAACAAATGTGTCATGGCATTCCATCACCATAAGACTGCATTTCTTTGAGGCATTTTTTCAAATAGTTCATTGCCTTCTCTATGGTATTATGTTGGGATGGGGTGGATGGTATAGTGAGGCCCTGGTTATGAGATTGAGGGTGATCATGACATGAAGAGGGAGGGGTGGGGACATGAACAAGTGGAATAAAAGGTGGAAGGTTCCATGGATTGGTAAATTGAGGATGAGGACCTTCAAAAGAATTTTGAAGGGAATTTTGGCTAATGGGTAGGTTTCTATTCTTCAAGAAGTGAGCTGTTTGAAAAAATACCTTAGAGAAATGTGGTCTCATGGTGATGGAATGGAATTCCATCACCATGAGACCATATTTCTCCAAGGAATTTTTTCATACTACTCATTTCCTTAACTATGATATTGCTTACTATTATGCTTTAATAGATTTTTTCCTAGCATCCATAGTTTGTTAGAAAGCACCTATTTTAGGCTTTTAGCCATAGTAGCAAGGAAATGAGTATTTTGATAAAATACTTTGGTACACATGTATGGAAAATGTGGTAGCATAGAAAAGGTGGTGAGTTGTTTGAAGAAATGGCTCGAAGAAATGTGGTCTCATGGTGATGGAATGGCATTCCATCACCATGAGACCACATTTCTTCGAGCCAATTTTTCAAATTACTCACTACCTTGTCTATGCTATTGCTTACTATTATTCTTTGATAGATTTTTTCCAAGCATCCATAGTTTGTTGGAAAGCACCTTTTTTAAGCTTTTAGCTATAGCAGTGAGGAAATCAACTGTTTGATAAAATGCTTTGGTAGACATGTATGGAAAATTTGGTAGCATAGAAAAGGCGATGAGTTGTTTGAAAAAGTGCCTCAAAGAAATTGGGTCTCATGGTGATGGACATCACCATGAGACTACATTTCTTTGAGGAATTTTTTCAAACAACTCATTGCCTTGTCTATGCTACTACTTATTATTATTCTTTCATATATTTCTTCCAAGCATCCATAACATAGACAATGCAGTGAATTATTTGAAAAGATGCCTTAGTAAAATGTGGTCTCATAGAATGCCATGACAAGTAAATGCAATTGGAAGCTGCTCCTACTTATTAATTATGCTATGTGAAGTAATTAAATGACTGCTTATGTTGAATTTCTAAACAACTATATTGTAGTTGAATTTTTTTCATCTATCAACATCTAGTTATTAGTTATGGAATGTCAAGTAATTCTTTGAGTTTGAAAGATGTGTAATGCAATGTAATCAATGATATGAATATAAAATACACAAATCTATTAAGTACAATTCATTAGTTAAACTATTTATCATATTACCTGCGTGTAGGTTTGTCTAAATCCACTAGCACTGGGAGGTGTTCCCTCGAAACCTCCAATATTAGCCTATTCAACATCCAAAATCACATATTAAAATATCATTCATAAAAAAATGCTATTAACATGTAAAAATTTATAATTGTTTACTAGTTACGTACCTCAACGATAGATGTAGTGGAGAAATAAGCGAGTGTAGGGCTGGTGTATCCAATATCAACACTATGACCTTGAAATTTTATTCAAATCATAAAAATAAATTAGTTAATCTTGCATTTCAAAATTGAAATTTAATAAATTAAATTCAATGAACATGCTAACATTTACTTGTGTATCAATTCCATAGGCCTCATTCAAAATTTCAATTGCCCTTTCCATCTCCATCTAGACATATCCTGTGTAGTAGCCTCCTAAGTGTTAGTGGGGTCATATGAACAAGTCACCTTGCAAGACTGACACAAATGGGATCAAAGCCCACCACTTGAAGACTCCCTCAGATGGCGTTGTATTATAGGTATGGCATGTTGGATGACACTCTAGGTCAAAGAGATGATGGCTTGCAAATACTCTACCTCAACACTCTCCTTCGCGATAGAAGGGATAACGATGTGCTCATGAGGTGGCCTAGTGAGAGGTTGTCTGACTTACCGCATAGGATCCTGCTATGTACCAGGTCTATCTTGAGTTGACCCCCCACCTTTCCCCTGGAAGTTCATATCAAAATAATTCAGGATTTTGTTCAAGATGAACTCATAGTATAGTTTCCTAAGGAAATATTGTGGGACTTCACAATTGTTGCATGGTGGGTAATCAAAAGCCATGTACCACCTATCCCAAAAAAAAGTCCTAATATATTGGTGGTGGCACCAATGGATATGAGACCTCTTTGCATTGAGGGTAAGATTTTCATTTGTGCGTGGGTCAGTGAATAATGAGCACAAATCATTTTTTTAATTTTTAGATCTTTTACATCTTTATATGATAACGTATCCCGATAATAATCACTAGCTGCTAGCCTCCTATCTTGCCAACCAATTAATTGTTTGTTGATTGAATCTACATGTTTTAACATTTATTTGAGTGAAGTTTCTAGGGTTATTCTCTCCATGGTTGAACCATTTGGATCGTTCAACCTCCTGATTAAATCCTTAATTTTTTTTTTATCGTTTTCAATTTCACTCATTAAGTTTTGTTGAGTGCCAGGAGGATGTTGAGGGATTGGTGGAGGAGATTGTTGTTGTGGTTGTTCAACTTGAGGATTTTGTTGTTGTTGTTCTTCATATGCTTGTTGAGGATTTCATTCCTCTTTTTTTGTTGTGCTTGTTCATGATTTTGAGGAGGGTTTGTAGGTTCATTAACATCTCCTACAAATTCAAAAAATAAATATCAAAAACAACCTAAAACTAACAAATTCACAACAAAAAACAAACATCCTTACCTCTCAGACCTCCTCGTTGAGGTGGTAGCATCCTGGCGATGAAACAATAACAATTTGATGAAAAATATTGCAAAATGGCTCCTCCCAGAATGTAAGCATGGAAATGAAGGGTTTTGGCCACACAGAGAAAAAAAAACACAGTCACAATGAAAATGATTTATAATTTCTTTTTTCTTTTGCTTTTAATACCTCATAACGCAAGTGTGTTATAATGTGCTTGTGTTATAATATGGTCACATTATAACGCGCTCACGTTATGGGCTCATTGTGGCCAAGCCTTAGGCTCAACAAACCAAGCCATAATGTGATCACATTATAACGCGCTCATGTTATGAGCTTTCAAAACTTTTATAAAAATTTGGCCACAAATTGGCCACCCATCTTTTTCCACTCGTCCCACAAACTTCAACTGTTCAAACTTTTATGGTACAAATCTTATCTTCTCTAATCAATCTTGTGATTAACACACTTCTACAAAACATGGAACAAATGAAAAATCAACTTGCTAACTTAACTAGTAGGTCTTTGCAACCATTAGTACAACCATATTACCACTGCACCCCTTTATCTCTTCACATTCTAAATACACCTCTACCGCAAGGGTTTGAAGCACCAAGGTTTGAAAATTACAATAGAAAAAGGGACCCATAATCTCACATTTCCACTTTCATTACATTGTGCATTGATTTTAAATTTTCTAAGATGCATTTCTAGTGAATCTATTCCCATGGTCACTAAAAGACAGCATGTTGGACTATTTTTAATCTCTCTTGGATAATTCTATCTATTCATTTGACCAAATGATAAACCAATTCTTACAACACTTCCATGAAAATATTGGTCGGTAATTCACTTTCACTAACCTCATCCATTACAAGAAGGGACCTCCTAAAATGTAATTTATTTCATCTTCTAATATCATTCACTCTTTCACAAATTCCCTATGCACTTCTTGATTCTAGTGTACAAAAAGTATTTGTTAGAAACTTGTAGCCAACACTTAGGTTTTAAATATTGCTCATGAAATATAACTATTTTACACAGTTGTGCACTATGTTGCATGACTATCAAAAAAATGTGACTCAGTATGAGGGATCATCCTCATCATTTTACTCTAATAATCAAGGTGGTGCATCTTCCTTTACAAGTTACAAAAGAAAAAATATCTAAATCAAGTTAGCGTAATCAACATTCTTAAATATCCCAATGTCTTAGCAGTAATACCTCATAGATGAAGACAATTTTCTCAAATATTTGATAGGTATTATAGTATTATGCAAAATATATTGAAAGATAAACTAATAACTCTTCCAAAAATAAGACCACTTTCTTTAGATAAGCCATAGATAATTTAAAAATATTTTTTCAATATCAAAATATCCTTGGGAACGATACTAAGAGAAGTATGCATCTTTGAAATATCATCCAAGACCATATTGATAATGGTGCCATTCAAATTAGTGACAAAAAAATCAATGAAAATGAATCTATTGCCAAACCTAATCAACAATTATAGATTTACATTGATCCCTTTCCTTCTCATTCAATGAATTTTGCAACAAGCACAACTTCAAACCTTCTAAATAGTTTCAATATATAGGTGGATGTTGTGCATGTTCCTTTGAAAGGTCATGATCTTAACATTATTGATATATCATTTAATTCAAACAATATTTCATAGAATGGATAATAATCTCCTCTTTATAACCATGGTTGTGTTGAACAAGACAACTAAGAGGGGGGGTGAATCAGTTGTCACAAATTTAAACTTTAATTCATTCACTAGAACTAATCCTTAACACTACTTTATTAGATTAAACATTAAATACTAGTGCAAAAACTAAAAACCATCACATAAACACAATAACACCAGATTTACGTGGAAAACCCAATGAGGGAAAAACCACATGAGGATTAACTCACACTATAGAGAATATTAAAACCGATTACAAAAGGCTCACTACCAAAATAAGGACTCACTGTCCAACAAGGCTAACAACCTAGAGGGCTCACTACCACAGTGATACAAATAAGATAAAGAAGACTTTTTACAGAGAGAAGACAATCTCAATGCAACAAAGAAATACACCACTATTCACACAATCCACTTGTAGACATGCATGAATGATAGAGTGCACCTTTAGCTCACTACTTCTATAAACTCAACATTTAGGCTTCACATTGATCTACCATACTCACATCATACACACATACTGATTCACACTTATCTCTATTTTGTTTGCGCTCTTGTTTCTATTTCCTTTGTTCTCTTCTTTGCTTCTTCTTTTGTTACTCATTCTGCATTTATACCATCTTCAACTTTGAAACATATCCAAAGTAGGCCATCTAAATTCAAATTCAAATTAGGTCAATACCTAAACATCCTAGGGTGGAATTAGAATGAGGGTGACCCAAACACATGCTTCATAAGGATCCAAATAGACTCAACACACTTCACTAACTCCGAAAGTAGAATTCCACACAAGGTCATCCAAACCAGTGTAAAACACATAGAACAATTAAGCACAAAATTTCTAGATACCAAAATTATCTTCAATACAATCAAAACAACTCAACTCTAGAACCACAAGTCATAAGAATTCATCAAAGAGAAATCCAAACCAACAATATTTCTCCTGGACCTCAACTAGAAACACAGAAAACCATAGTTCACAACTATTGAACACAACTCACATTGTACAATGAATCAATAGCGAAAATTTTTGATATAGCAGCTTCTGACAACCATGATCAACATATATGAACCATACAAATAGAGAAACAAATCCGTAGCAAAACCTGGAGGAGCCACTAAACACTTGCAACTTATCATCATTACAATTTTCTCAATATCCTTGACATATACAACCAATAACCTTCATTCATGACGCTAATGACAACAACAATTAGTTGATAACCAATTGACCAGTTGACATCAATGACAACACCTTCAATCTTTCCATTCTTGAAACAATCTCCCCCTTTGTCATTGATGGAAAAACATGATGTGAAAAAACATCAAAGACGCCATACTAGCTTTGAATACATTTTCAAGATTTTTTCTTTGTTTCTTCACATGCTTCCTCTCTTTTTTTTTTCACATGCTTCCTAATCTCATTTTCTTCACATGCTTCCTAATCTCCCCCTTTGACATCAATGGCAAAGGAAAAAGATATTTTACATTGATTTCCTCTTTGTCATAGTAAACATAATACTCACAATGACAACACCTGACACTACCTACTCCCCCAGAGAGGTATCCACCAAAACATTAGTCTAGAAGAAAGACAAATCCATAGATCCACCAAACCGATGCATCTCCATATGCATCTAGTTCAAGAAAGGACGGGAAATGACCCCTAACTTCTCCTAGAGATACTCAAAAGTATCTTTAGGAAGAGCCTTCATAAATATATCAGCCACCCGATCCTTCGTCAGAACATACTCAAGCTTCACTTCATTCTCCATGAACTTCTCTCTCAAGAAATGATATCTAATAGATATATTCTTCATCCTTGAGTGCATCACATGATTCTTTAAAATGTTAATTTCACTTGTATTATCGTAGAAGATAGAAATAGGATCATCATACACCACTATGATATCTTTCAATGTCTATTTCATCCATAGAACTTGTGTACAACAAGATGCAGCAACAATATACTTAGCTTCAATAGTAGACAAGGAGATTGAATCTTTATTTTTACTCAACCATGCCACCAGTCTGCAACCAAGAAAAAATGCACCACCACTTGCACTCTTTTTGTCATCTACACATACAACCCAATCTACATTTGTATAAGCACTTAGAGTAAATTCAGTATCTCTAGGATACCACAATCCATAATCTAGAGTGCCATTCAAATATCTGAATATTCTTTTAACAAAATCAATATGTGTTTCCTTAGGATCTTCTTGAAATCTATCCACAAGACAGACAACATGCATAATATCCGGTCTAGTAGTAGTCAAATACAATAGTCCACCAATCATAGATCTATACTTGCTCTGATTAGCCTTAGGTGAATCATCATCTTTACCTAGTTTGCAACTAGTCACCATAGGAGTACATACCAGTTTGGAACCATCCATCCCAAACTTCTTCAACATCTCTTTTACATACTTAGACTATGAAATAAAAATTCCTTTCTTTGTTTGGTTGATCTGTAACCCAAGAAATAAATTCATCTCTTCAAACATATACATTTCAAATTCTTTCTGCATCTCTTCCACAAACATCTTGCACATATTTTCATTTCCTCCAAAGATAATTTCATCAACATTATATACAACTATAATCAACATTTTATCATTTTCAATCTTGAAATATAGATTATTGTCTGTCGTACCTTTGTTGAAACCTTGTTGAATGAAATACCTGTCCAACCTCGCATACCGAGCCCTAGGAGCTTGCATCAACCCATATAAAGCTTTCTTCAATCTGCACACCATATCCGGTTGCTCTGACAATTGAAATCCTTCTGGTTGTTCCATGTAGACCTCTTCTTTAGCTCACCATTCAAAAATGTTGACTTGACATCCATCTGATAGAACTTAAAGTCTTTATGTGCAACAAATGATAAGAACATCCTTATAGCTTCCATTCTTGCTACTGAAGCAAAATTTTCCTAAAAATATATTCCTTCCACTTGTGAGTAACCTTTACACACAATCCTTGATTTGTTTCTAACCACTTTTCCATTCTCATTCAACTTATTTTTGAATACCCACTTCGATCCAATAATGTTTTTATCTACTAGTCTTGGGACCAATTCCCAAGTGTTATTCTTCTCAATCTACACAATTTCTTCTTTCATGGCTTCCATCCAATGTTCATCTTTACATGCCTCATTTATTGTCTTCAGTTCAATCTCAAAGAGTAAACATAGATTAACTTCACCAACAATAGCTTTCCTTCTAGTTAATACTCCTTTAGTCTTATCTCCATTAATCTAACTTTCTGAATGATTCTTTCATACATATCTAGGTGTCTTGGGTGACATCACCAAAGCATCTTCTTCTCTTTCATTTTGTTCATTCTGCTTCTCTTGCTCATCCTTTTCTTGTTCTTCCACAATTTCTTCAATTCTTACACAATCAGGTTCATCAAAGACATATCCATCAATGTCAATTGAATTCTTCACTATTTCATCAACCTTGAAATTTGCACTTTCTACAATCTTTCTCATTCTTTTATTGAAACATCTATATGCTTTTCTTTTAGTAGAATATCCAAGAAAAATTTCTCCATCACTTCTTGCATCAAACTTACCTAATTTTTGTTCATCTCTTCTGATATAACATTTGCTTCTGAATACCTTAAAATACTTAATAGTAGGAATTATTCCAAACCATAGTTCATAGGGAGTGTTTGTACTATTTGATCTTGCTTGAATTCAATTGAATACATAAATAATGGTATGAATAGCTTCTTTCAAGTAAACTTCCGGTAAACTAGCCTTAGTAATTATTGATCTAGTAGCTTCTTGAACTGTGTTGTTTTTCCTTTCAACAACTCCATTCTACTAAGGATTCCTTGGAGAAGATAATTGTCTCTTTATTCCATGCACTTCACAACACATATTAAACTCATAGGAGGTGAATTCTCCACCTCTGTCAAATCTTAATCATTTTATTCTCAAATTTAGTTCATTTTCAACCATAGCTTTGAATGTCTTAAATCTATCTAACATATCTGATTTCTCTCTAAGAAATGTAACTCATGTATATCTAGAATAATCATCAATAAAAAGTATAAATTACCTTTCACAATGTAGACTTCTCACTCTTGTAGGACCATAGAGATCTATATGAACTAAATCTAGTAGTCCAGTAGTAGAGTATTCCTTTGATCTATAGTGGTTTTTTGCTTGCTTTCCAAACTGACAATTCCTACAAATAACATTAACAAGCTTTGTAATTCTCAATAAATCTCTCATGGCTTGAATTTCACTAATCCTCGCCAAGTTATCAAAATTCACGTGACACATTCTCCTCTTCCATAACCAACTATCATTAATTTGAGTCATAAAGCATCATCCATCAACACCCTTAAGTTGATAGATATTTCCTTTAGATTTCTTTCCTGCAGCAATCAATGTTTTGGATCTCACATCTCTCATCCTTAAACACAAGATCATATCCTTTACTTCACATATGACCAACACTCAAAATATTATTCCTTAAGCCCTAACATAGTAGACATCATCAGTATTATGCTTCCCATCAAAACTTACTGAATATCCCACAAATTTTAGCACCAGTATCATCTCCAAACATAACCAAGCTTCCATCATATTTTTCAAGTTTAAAAAACTTACTTTTATCACCACTCATGTGATGTGAACAATCACTATCAACAACCCAATAGTTCTTTCCTTGTTTAGCATGTAGAACAGAGATAATAGTACCTTCATTTTTCTCATTTTTTGGAGGGATTTCCTTCACCTTTTTTTTAGAATTAGCAGAGTAGGTTCATCCTATATAGCCAAGAACAAGCATTCATTGTCATCAGGATCTTCACACTCAAAATCTTCATCAGATATACTAGCATTCACATTCACATAATATGCTTTGTTAATCTTCTTTCTTTTCTTTTCTTTCTTATATCTTTGTTTATTCCTCTTAGCTCTTTTCAGACACTTTGTAGCATAATGAACTATTTCTCCACAACTAAATCATTTTAAGGGTAACTTACCTTCATACTTACTGGATCCTTTCCTCATCCTTCTCACAAATTTAACTTCTATTTCAACAAAATTTTCTTCATTCGAATCTTCAACTTTTGTAGCCTTGAAAGCAATTTTTGATTTGCATCCATTCCTCAGACTCGACTTCCTCATCAAATAAGATGTCAAAAATCCAAACAACAGATCTATAGTGAAGGTCTTATAATATATACTTTGTTCAATAGCACACACCTTCTCACTATAAGCATCAGGGAGAGTTCTAATAATCTTCTTCACATTTCTAGTTTTGTCTACAGTAGCACCAAGTCCTCTCATTCCGGCCACTATCTCATCCAATCTCTGTACATAAGCTTTAACATTCTCATCTTCAAACATGTGCAAAAGCTGAAATTGTGTCTCCAAAATTTGTAATTTAGCCTCTTTAACTCTTTCATCACCTTCATGTGCCCTTTCCAAAGCATCCCAGACTTCCTTAGCCATCTTCAGATTTTGAACCTTAATCAACTCAGAGTGTACTAGACTGTTCTTCAAAATGTGTTTCACCTTGTTGTTCGCTTCATGTGCTTTGATTTCATTAGTCATACTCGGACCATTTATAGGAGTGTAAGGATTCTTGTAAGCTTTCTCCACATCATATCCAAAATACTCTAGATATTCTTCCATCAATAATTTCCAGATAGCATAATTAGTTCCATCGAACCTTGGATAATCATAAGCCATTTTTCCAGCCATCCCAAACCTTCATCAAGCAGTTATGCTCTTCACCAAGGGACCAAGCTCTGATACCAATTTTTGAACAAGAAAACTGAGAGGGGGGGTGAATTAGTTGTCACATATTTAAACTTTAATTCATTATCATAACTAATCCTTAACACTAATTTATTAGATTAAACATTAAATACTAGTGCATAAATTGAAAAGCATCACATAAACACAATACCACCATATTTACATGGAAAACACAATGAGGGAAAAACCATGGTGAGGATTATATCACACTATAGAGAATATCAAAACCAATTACAAGAGGCTCATTTACTAAGAAACAAATCTCACTACCAAAACAAGGACTCACTACCACAAAGATACAAAGAAGATAAATAAGACTTGTTACAAAGATAAGACAATATCAATGCAACAAAGAAATCCACCATTGTTCACATTATCCACTTGTAGACATGCATGAATGATAGAGTGCACCTTCAGCTCACTGCTTCCAAAAACTCAACATTTAGGCTTCCCAATAATCTACCATACTCGCATCATACATACATATTGATTCACACTTATCTCTATTCTCTTTGTGCTCTTGTCTCTATTTCCTTTGTTCTCTTATTTGCTTCTTCTTCCCTAACTCATTCTACATTTATACCATCTTCAACTTTGAAACATATCCAAAGTAGGCCATCTAAATTCAAATTCAAATTAGGTTGGCGCCTAAACATCCTAGGGTGGAATTAGAATGAGGGTGACCCAAACAAATGCTTCCTAATGACCAAATAGATCCAACATGCTTCACTAACTTTGAAAGTAGTATTCCACATTGTAAGGTCAGCCAAAACAGTGTAAAACACATAGAAAAATTAAGCACAAAATTTCCAAATACCAACATTATCTTCAATACAATGAAAACAACTCAACTCTAGAATCACAAGTCATAAGACTTCATCAAAGAGAAATTTAGACCAACAAGATTTCTCCCAGACCTCAACCAGAAACACAGAAAACCACAATTCACAACTGGTGAACACAACTCACACTGTATAATGAATCAATAGCCAAAAATCTGGATGTAGCAGCTTCCAACAACCATGATCAACATATCTGAACCGCACAAATATAGAAGCGAATTTGGAGAAAAAGCCAGAGGAATCACTAAACACTTGCAACATATCATCATTAAAATTTTCTCAATATCCTCAACATATACAACCAATAACCTTCATTCATGACACTAATGAAAAAAAAATCAGTTGATAACCAATTGACTCATTGACATCAATGACAACACCTTCAATCTTTCCATTCTTGCAATAGGTTGTTTCTACTAAAAGACCATCAATGGTGCTCTTGTTGATCCTGCTTACAAGGTAAATATTATCAAGAAGAAATGTTGTTTATTAATTACTTTCACAAGGACAACTATAATGAATCTAGTCATGTCCCCTTTCTAAAAATAGCATTTCTAAAATTACCACTTACTATTTTTATCAAGGCCACTTTCCTAAAATAGTAAGTCAGGACCTGCAAATAAATTGGAAAAGTTGGTTTTTTAAATTGAATTAATTAAATCATTCATGGTGACAAACAAATTAATATTCTTGAAATATTATTGGGTTCCAAGGTAGGCATAAGTTTCTTGGAAAAATTCAAGTGATATGTAATTTGGCAGTTTGGATTATAATGTTTCTTAGTGACTTCACATTTGGAAAGTGCGAGATATAATCTTTGCATGCAACCATCTCTTCCCTTGAACATTTGGATTTGGGTGCCAAAGATGGTGTTGGAAAGGATTTTGATATATTATTGTTTGGTCTCCCAAGTTGAATTCATTTGATGTATTGTTTTCTCTCACAAGTTGTGACTTTTCTTCAAAGGTTGGTAAACTGATGCATGAAGAATATCAAAGGATGGTAAACCAAGGGTATTGAGGCTCAAAGAAAATGGTTCTAAGGGTCTCTAGCAGAAATTTAATATAGATATTTTCATTGTGCTTAAAGCTTTCCATTTGGTATTTTATTCCAGTTTATTTGTAGGTGTTTCAATGTAGTTTGGTGTGATTATTTTAGATTATAGGTTTTAGATTGTAAATTTTGTTGTTAGCAACATATTTTGATGTTATTGAAGTATCTTATTATGCAATTTTCTATTCTTGCATTTGGGTATGAAGTTTGGTGAGTCTACATGGAGTTTGCTTCAGTTTCAGAGTGTGTTGTGGCTTCCAATTAGAGATTTATTTATGTATTTCTGAAGTTGGTCATGGATATTATTAGATGCATCTAATAGAGATAATGATTTAATTCCATGTGGAGATCTGTAATAAAACATTTTTCTTTAGTTGTGCATTACCTAATTTGTAGTTTGATAGATTTTGTTGTATTTTAGCTTCAAAATTGAGTTTCCTTTTATGCAACTTTGCAATAGATGTATATTTTGGTTTCTTGTCATTATTAGAAAAAATATGATGCAAAAATCATAATGAATATGCAGCAAGTCATTCTATTCCAGTTACATATTATTCAAATCAAATTTGGAGTATTTTGATGAATATTTAAACTTACCTAATTTACCTGATTTGCTTTGTTTTAAGATTTTGGCTGAAATAAAAAGTTTAAGATTTGAGTTTGATTTTTCATGAGGGATACTACAGTGGTATCAAATCCATGATCTTTCCAGCCTAAGGCTTTGATCATATTTTTTACAAAGGGAAAATAGGAGTAAAGAGATGGCTGATGTTGATTTTAGATTCTTTCAAGATCTACAAAATAAATACACTATAGATAGTCTTGTAGAGACAAGAGAGGCAATGAGGTTATTAGAAAAAAATTCAAAATCCAGTATCGCCTAGAGACAGTCGGAGTTCTTTGAAGGTTAAACAAAGAAATCTAAAAGCTTCCAAGTCTATATTCCTACCTAAAGGTGATCTTGCTACATCCATTCCCCCTTCAGATCCCATGGAAGATTTGGCAAGAGATCTAGTGGCCATCAAAGAAAATTTTGCTAATCAATATGAAGGATTTAGAAATTTAGTCCCATATAGTAATTATGTCACTCTGATGCAAATAATTTCAATTGCAAAGGGTTACACACATCACCCAGATCATAGTAGAAAGGAACTCATGAGTAAAAATAATAAATATTCAATTCCAATTTTTGATGGATCAAACAAGATCTCGACTAGAGCATTGTTACAAAGGATGCTAGACTATTTCACATTCAGTCCCATGAAGGAGCAAGTTGCCATTCAATATGCAATATTGAATCTTTAAGGAGCTACTCATGATTTCTGGCACCAAGGTATGAACACCCAAGTCTACATTCAAGTAAATTCTTTTGATGAATTTTGTTAAAGGTTGATTGAGATATTTGAACAAAAAGTTGAAGAAGACTAGTTGGTTGTAGAAGAGTTCATAGTAGGAAGTATAATGTAGTGAGTGGTTTGAAGCATGATGAATGTACAATAAATTTTTAGGATAAATCTTTGGACATGCATGCAATGATGGAAGATAAGGATGTGCATGAAGGATAGGACAAAATGATAGCCTTAGGTCTAAATTTGGATTCATCTGTTGAAGATTCTAAGAATAATGTTTACCTTGATGTCTCTAGTAGAGAAAATAATGATGATGGGTTCTCTAATGTACCTTCAGAAGATGGACATGGAGGAGGCAAAGGTGATGATATCTCCAAATTAGTTTTTGATGATCACTCATCTCATTGCATTTATGATATCTCATATACCTATGGGTTTTATTTCCAAACCAAGCCCATAGAGAAAGATGTCGATGAAGGTTGCAATCCTAAGAAGATAGAGAATGAATCTTTCAAGAAGGAAACCACTCATAAGGAGCATGGTGGATACTTATACCTTGATCAAATCAATAAGCCCTCTTTATTTTGGGATCTATGTGTGTCAACATCTAAGTATGATGAGGATATATCTTGGGATGGATTTTCGTTTCATTCAAATGTTGTTTTAGATTCATCTCAGGAGTCATGCATGGAGGATGGCATTGAAGAAGCTAAGGCTGAAAGGTGTGCTAATGGTATGTAATACAAATATGATTTATTATTATTTGTTGTTGATTTTGAGCAAAGATATATCAGCCTTATTATGAGCATATATACAATATCCTTGTTTATTTGGATCATCAATCCCATGCTACACATTTTCATCAAGATGGTCAAGGAGAAGTTTATGAGATTTGGGACAACCATGGTGATCTTAATTATAGGTATGAAGAAGATTATTATTTTTGCATGCAATACAATGATAGTACTTTAATCTACCAAAAAATTAAAGTTCATGGGGAGAGTTGTAAGAATAAATTCTTAGTGTCTACTGAAAATATATTGCAGGTTTTATCTAGACTGGATAGTATGCATACACATGTGTAAAGCATAATTCAAATTACACCAAGAGGTAAAAATAAGCTTAATGTTTCCTTTGTTGATTTGTAAATAATGAAGAACACCATGGAGGAAATTAAAATAGCCTACTTTCACATGAAACATGATAGAAATGTAGCTAACAAGTTTGCAGATGAGACCTTATTCATGACTAAACAATTAAGGGGAGAAGTTGGTGAGCTCATTATTAAGCTTAAATCTATAAATCTTACTTTGGATAGTGTCCAAGAGGAAATTCTAGAGGAAAGTGATCAAATCTATGAGGCTTAATATTTCATGGAGAAGGAGACCAGAGAAAGGGCCAAGAAGGTTGAACAGGTAATGGAGGAGTATGATCTTGCATAATGGCCTAAAAAATTAGAAAATAGGAGTTTGGATCAGTAAGAGAATGAACCTAATTTTAGAGGTGATGTTAATTTTTAGTTTTTTGATAATCCTATATCTACAATGGATTCTAATTTGACTCATGACAACTTTTCAAATTGGTTGATGAAGATCTAACTGATTTTAGTGATGAGAGTGGAGTTGATTGTAGGATTTGGGACCCATGTGCAGTTTCTTACCATGAGATGTTGTATCAAGATGGTAGTAGTGGTTCAACCTCTAGTGTTAGTACTAATACCCACTTCTTGATCAGCTTGTACATGACTCCAAATCTTGATTTCAAGATGAGTTGGATGGTATCTTTATCTTAACAACTAAATTGTTCTTGGTGAGGTTGGATGGTAGAGGTAATTTGGCCATAGGGGATGATCATATTTTTACTACCATACTCATCCCTCCTATTTTTTCAGTAGGGTTTAAGTTTGATTATTGTTTCCCTTACATATTTTTTTTTGTTATGGAGATATCTTTTCATGAGCAGATTATTGTTGAACATTGGCAAAATTCTGGGTAGTTGGTTGTAAGTATTTTTTATGGACATAGTTCATCCATTCATTGTTTCTACTCAGGTGAGAGACGATCACTGTAGTTACTAAATGGAGATGCCATACATGATTTTAGATGATAGTTTAATGATTGTAGTGGTTTGGTTGTGTTGGTGTGCCTATGGCTTTCCCTTTGACACTTGGAGATTAAGTGCAATGTTATGATTCCAGTTGGAAACAACATAGGGATTTCCTTGTTGGAAGGTCTTAGGGATGTGATAGTGATTGACTTGCTTTATATTTTTGGTGGTGATGCTAGAGTTTAAGCTTTATGGTTGAGTAGGGTGTCTTGTATTTTTCCTAGGATCATGATTGGTAGTGAGTTTTCTAATGTGGTTTTCTTTGAGTTACCTTGGTAGGATATGCTCCATGGCATTGATTTTAGTCCTCTCAAGGATTTTAGTATTTTTTTTTATGGTGTTTAATTCTTGGGGTTACATGAGGGGAGAGTTTAGTTTGAGTATGAATATTTATTAGCGGCACATCATCAACATGGTGTTTGGGAGAAATGGTTGCATATAGGGAAGTATTGTTATAATACCTTCCATCACATGTACACTGGTATGTCTTTATTTAAGACTCTTTATGATTGTGATGTACCCTTCTTTGTTGATTCATTATTTTCAAAAATTAGAATCCTTGCAACAATTGACTTTATCTAACAAAGTTAGGATATCATGTGGTCATGCAGAGATAATTTATATATTGCACAGGATCAAAAAAAATTATATCCAGATAGGAAGAGAATGGAGCAATTCTTGGAGGTTGGTTTTTTCTCTAGTTTTGATGTGCACTCTAGTTTCGATGTCCCAATTTTCAATGTCCTCTTTTTGTAACAACCCCGGTGTTCTTCATAGTAAAATTTTCAATGTTTTCACCTTAAGTGAATAAATCATGACGCCATGATATAGCAATAAAAAAAATTCTTCCAATAATATAAATTACATGCTTAATTGAAAAAACACAATTCTAATTTGTCACTGCAATCCAAAGTAATTATACAAATCTTTCCAACACATATATTTCATTTTGAACAAAGATGTCATACAATACTCAATAAGGATTCCATTCCAATATAATAATTTCAAAAATTAAAATATTTCAAGAATGTACACAATTACAAACACAGCTCCACCGAGATTCTTAGCATGAGATATAGATGGTCCAAGAATTCACCTTTCAAAACCTTGTTCTTCTATTGCCTACTGAGGAGGAGAAGCAACACTCAAGCACTTTTTCACCAACCATGGACTCATATGCGGTCCCTCGCACATCTATCAATGATAGATGGCCTTACCCTTCGACAAAGGTATTGGTTGGGTAACCTCGTATGACATACCACTCTAAGCTTAGTGTTGTGCCCTACATGACTAGGATTTATAACCGACGCTAGGTAGCTCTTATGCATTTAAATGGACATGGTGAACTAACAATGGAGCCCAAGGAAATCAAACTACTTTTGCCAAAGTGTTCTCACTTAGTATAATCAAGTGATGGTCTACTATTCACTTACACTATAGCAAGATCATTTTGACTTAAGGCCATTATATATATGCTTAGCCAATCCCTCTCCACGGGAAAGCTACTCCCTAGGATAACCTATCTCTTTAACAACCTAAGGAAACACAACTCATAAAACAAAGTACTAGTTCCCTCACTTCACTGGACAAAAATCCCAGGAGCAACCTACTAGTTCCCTCCCTTCATTGGGTAAGAATCCCAAGAGTAACCTATTAGCCATGTAGCATACTTAAATATCTAGCTATGAGTGTTCCTTAAGTTGTCTATGTTTGATCATATCTAGTATAATAACAATACCTATGACAAACATTCTCTCTTACCCATATATAATCATATCTAGTATAATAACAATACCTATGACAAACATTCTCTCTTACCCATGTCTAATCATATCTAGTATAATAATAATACCTATGGAAAAAATCCTTCCTATCATGGAGTAAATACAAAAACAATGCATAGCCTCAATCAAAGAATTTTCACAACAATAGATGATTCCATTCCTCTTTGACTAAAAATTTTAAAGCTATGAATAATCCTTATGCATCCCATGTTTATTTATATCTAGTATGTAATGCCTATGATAAACATATTCCTCTTATTATGGAGCATTTACAAGAAATTCACAAAAAGAGTAAACATCTTCTACTTTTCTTTCAAAGAAAGCATTAATTTTCCCTAATTTCTAGTAACCATAATAGACTAGTTTAAATATTCAAGAATCAAATCATTCAACTCTAATACAAACAAGGAAAGAATATCCTCATTCCTATGATAAGTTTTCCAATAGACTGGCTGCAAACACAACAGTTCCAAATCAAACACTAGCCTGGTATCGATCCTCCAACAAAGTCTTAATAACCACTATCTAATAAGTTGGCAAACACTTCTCTCAAAATAATAATAAACTCTCTCTAATACTCAAGGCTCTCACTCATTGTACTTGGCAGAATATTGCAAACATAAAAGTAAATAAAATGCAGAGACTTGCTCAAGGAATAATGCATAGAAGAATGCATCTAAACAAATGAACAAGCCCGCTATTTATACAACAATATGGTAACTACTCAGCCTACAATTTAGTTATGAGTTTTGATGATAGAAATCATGTGCAACAACACACCTATCTCAGCTAAAAGGTGGCAAACATGTAAGCACATACTCAACTTAAACAACTACAAATTGACTTAGTTAAATGAAAACAATTAAAGACTAATTCAAATCTCCACATGATAGAATTTGGTTTGCATTTCATAATGGAAATCTATAGGTATAAGGATTCAAAGGTGGCACCATATCCTCATTATTCATTCTTAGAGATGGTGCAATTTCCCTCTTATCAAAAACATTCAATATCAAGTATGCGACACCAAGCTTGTATCAACTTAGTCTTGGTGTGAGTCAATTCACATATTAAATTGATTTAACAAATTCATTGATTGCTTCACTCACCTTTATTGATGTTGGTAAATACTTAAAAACATGGAAAATAGAGTTTACTAAATCCACGAATCTTTACAAAAGGGCGTTGACATGTTTTATCATCATTCATCAAATTAATGGTTGCTCCTTGTTTGCAGATTACAAACTCTTCATGCACAAACAACAAGAGTATAACGCGGCTTATAAAAATTTCTATGATAATCGACCTCAAAACATGTAATCTTCCATGTGTAGCATGTTCACTCATATGTGCTATTGAGTCCAACACGCAATGCTTGAATATCACTTTATAATGGATTTGTATGTTTAAAAGACCTCGTTGTTCCTTAAGTTTTCAATGAGTTAGTTTTCATTTAAGCCATACTCTACTATATGGTTGTTCCCTCACTTAAATAAGCATCCTTTTATATATGTTGCATCATCACTAAAGGTAAAATATGCATTTTAAAAGCATAATCAATGCTATTTATAGTAGCAACATATAAATTATATACATATATAGCAAACAAATATAGATACATATTTATATTACATATTACACACACATATATATACATATATAGATATATATACACACCTCTATATAAGCATTAATGCTTACATGTATATATATATATTTATATGTATATATATGTATATATATATGCTTTCCCATATAAATATATACCACAATCATTCGATACCTTGATTGTGTATATCCTTGTTTATCATTACCCACCAAACAATACGTATGCACTCATACATACACATATATGCATATACGTTCATATAAATACTTAATATGTACACACATATATATACACCATCATGAACAAGTATGTATCCATTCAATACATAATTGAATACAATAAGATAACCTTCACATAATAATAATATATTATATATATGTATATATATTTACATAGTCCTCTATTAAGCATTTACACTTCTGTGTGTATTGTATATATACAAATATATATACACTATTTAGCAACATGATAGTCAAATGATCCATGCAATATCTGAATGACCATGACCTAAGTGACTATAGCGTCATATCAATTATTTATATACATATATACATATATATACATATGTCATCATTTTTGTATGGACATCCCATTATATCCATTGTACATGTACGTTGACTTATGCATATATATACATGTATGTATATATCCCAATACTCATTCAACCACACAAAAAAAAATAGTAGGATAAGGAAGGAATCACAAGCTCAAACATATAACATCAACCAAGCATGCATTCAGTAGTAATCAAGACCCTTACTAATGCAGACATGTTACGCTAAGGATGTCTTACCTACTTCCCACATGATAACCCGACTCAATTATTCTACTGTGGTGTGTGTAAGCTCAGATAGGTTACATTACTGGTTACCCGACCAATACCTTCTTTTGAGTGATACTTCCCCTTCGCCTGGAGGAATGAACATGTACCTGCATCCACAATCTCAAAATATACCCAAGGTAGTTAGCTATTCAACAAAATATGCATTACACATAATACATCTCCATAGTTAGAATATTAATTCAATAACCATCCATTTCACACTCATATGCATTTATTCATATAACATTAAATGAAATAACGTTCATTCATAATGCATTGATAACAAAGTGCAAGCACAATTTATTCATCCACAACATTCACATTTTATCCTACATAGTAATAGTAAATAGTAATTACACAATTTGGGGTGTAACATACTTCCCCGCTTGTGAATCATCGTCCCTAATGATCTATAGCACTTTAACATACAAATAAAGTCAAAGAAAGTCTTACTTACCATTCTCAAAATATGTAATATTTATAAACATTCATCCTATATAGCATCACTCCTTGCAATCTTGTCCCTCCTGTACTTTGCATCAAATGTCCTTGCTATCGCATAAGGAAAACTTGTATGTCTCGCAAATACTTACTCTCTCAAGAGCTTATGTGTTGTATTCATAATATTTCATATGTACATCCCATGTATAATAATATCTGGATGGCACATGACACCTATACTATAGTGACTAGAAGGCATGTTCTCATTGCCTCACAAATTTATCCTTAGTATAATCCAAATAGAAAAGGAATAATCGTGCATTGTACACTGCACCGTGGGTCCCATCCTTCTCTTTGGTATTTACACTTTTAGATAACTTAGAAGCTGATTTCACCCATATCTTACTCATCTATTTACTCTAACCAAAATTAATGCTCATGACCATTTGTCTATCTTGAGCACAACATTGCTCATGGACATCTATCAATTCCAATACTGCTTCATACTTAAGCTTTGTATTGACAAAGTTTCATTGATCTCTTTGATCTGTTACTCCTTTTTGACAAACTATCAAGTCTAAGTTAACCCTATTTCTTAGCCCATTTCAGCCTAATAGAGTTTCCAACCTTCTTTTCCATATAATGGATCAAACCTCGACGTTAGAAGTTTACAAGTACTAAAAAAATCATTTAATATTTGGTTTTCCTCTTTTGCTTGTTTGGCTACAATAATATATTGTGCATTCGTCCACTTGAATTTTTCATAGTATGATCATGGTCCACACAACCTTATCATTATTTTCTCATTCACAACTGAGACAACTTTCTTAGGAATACTAAGCAACTACCTCACACAATATATTACTTGAGATTGAAATCCCATAAATCAAGTTTCCAACCATGTTGGTTACCTTGGTGAGTTTCTCCACCACAACATTATGTTAGTTCCGCTGACATAGACAAGTTAAACTACCTTGCATTCTACCACTCCCTCTCTAGAATCTAAAGAGAATATACATGTCTTTCCAATGACGACATCCTATCTTCATTTTCTGGCACACTAGACATTATCTTGCCACATTCTATGGAGCTTCTTACTCCATATTTTCTAGATTATAGTGGTTCCTCACCTGAAAAATAACTTTGTCCCTCCAATTTCCTACCTCTAACATCAACTTTCTCATTCCATCCCTTAATTCTCCAAAATTTTGGATTCATAGGCTCTTTTATATCCCATATTAGTCTATTCTTTGACTAAGTGAAAACCTATTGTGTGGTCTCATTCCACATTTAATTCCGAAGTAATAATGGTTAGGAGTTTTGTGGAGATAAATCCCATTTATCTTACAACATCCATACCGTGGATTTATTCTATCCTTAGATTATTTTCAAAGATGTAATCCATATTTTAACTAAATCTAATTTTCCTGATAAGAATTGGTACTGATTTTGAGTATTAATCCTCGTTCAATCATGTTGGTTCCTAGTAGATATCAAATTTAATTGCATACCTAATTACCAAGCACAAAATTTTCTCATTATCTTAAGTGATTTACTTACATAGGTGAGTCTCAACCTCAATATACCCTAAGTCATCAACCAATGACTAGTTTGATTATATAGGTTATTCTAACCCTATATGTTACAATCAAGACCAAATGTACAACTCAACCAAGTAAGTTATTCCCAACCTATAGGTGTTAATGAGTAGTCTAGTATATATTTGGTGCAGGAGCACCTAGGCTAACCTCCATAGTTAGGAAATTTTGGCTTGTATCTGACATTAGCCAAATCAGAGTTATTGTGTATTTGTTTTGGACCTTAGAAGGTCATTGTTGTGGCTAGGTGAGTTAGTCATTAGGACTAAGATTCACCAAAGTTTAGTCAGCATTAATAGTTTTGCTTTGTTTAGCCTAAGTTGGAATTGGAGTCTTAAATTTGTTCTAAACACATGAATGTTGTTAGTAAGATGCCATGAGGCAGTTAAGGGAGTTGGATGCTCGAAATATAGGAGATAGAGGTCCTAGGAGTTAGGCAGAGGGCATAATGGTAAGATGCCAAAAAGTTGTTACAAAGTTGTCATGACAACATTTGCCATTATGGAAAATGTTGCATGCAACTCGGTCACCTTGGATCCCCTAAAAGATAGGAGTGTGGGATTGACCAACATCCCTAAAAACATGGAAAATGGCATCTAAGAGGTGGGGCTCGAATTCAAGCAAGGAAGTTTTTGTAATCAAGTTTTTGTTTTTGTTGGAATAGAAGAAGACTCTGCAATTTTCTGTGTTTACCGAATGTTTTGAGTGACAGTGCTATTAGAAGGATTCAATGCTTTGATTTGACATTGGATTTGTGTTCATAGTGTATTTCTAAGTGTATTTCCTTCTACAAGCAAGTTGTTTTGAGTTAGTTTAGTGTTTTTTTAAATAAGTTAGGGTCTAGGGGTTTACTGGTCCTGTCCTGACCAGTTTGTCTTTTTATGGCTCCCCCATGAAATCTAGCCACGAGAACTTCCTGAGAATAGATGGATTTGTTAGGGGAGCCAATTTTTTGTACATATTTAATGGTAGGAGTCATGTGGAGTCGAGTAGCAATGTGCAATAACAAACCCTAGGCGAGCTTAGAGTGCCCGGTTAGAGGTTTGACAGTCAAGAATTAAAGATTTTAGGTAGGGCTTGGAGTACAGTACGGAATAATTACGGTTCTAGGTAGGACAGAGACATTTCCTAACATGCCAGAAGGAATTAAGGTTCTGCAAATCCATTTGATTTAGTCTTGAGTGAGGAAACAGTGAAACCCTAGTAAATAGGTCTTTAAGCCCTATTTAACCTAGATTATAGGAAATTAGTGTACAGAGAGCTCAGGGGACTAAAAATTTGTGAATCTTTTAGAGGAACAAAAAGGGTATCTAAGTGTGAAATTTTTTTTCTAGGTTGTTTGGAAAGTTTGGGCAAGAATGACAAAAAGGTCACTGTCAAGGGCTACAAGGAACTAGGCCTTCTCAAGACAAATTCTTGAAATCGGTAAGAAAGCAGATTGAAGACCATTCAAGATGGATCCAGTTGGATGTACATGGTATGTTCCCAACATGTTTGGCACCCCTACAAACAATTCAAGGTTTTGTGTGATGTTGGCACTTAGAGTCTTCTAAGTGTAGGAGAGAATTTGCTAGTTCAAAGTGGTGTTAGTCTTTCAAGGTGAAGCAAAAATTGTGAAACTCTTGGAGAAGAGTCAGAACAGGACTTAGTTAATTATCTAAGCCTGACAAGAACCTAGTAGACATCAGGTTCCTAAATGAAGACAGGGAAAAGTCTTCTTAGCTAGTTGTGCAAGAAAACCTAGGAACACTTACACCATATTGGTATCAGAGCAAGGTTTGATCAGGCTTGTGATTGATGTTGCAACCCACTGAATCAGTAGGAGAAAATACACCATAGGAAGATAGAACCATGGTAACTAACGCTGAGTTAGCCAAGAAAGTAGAAGAGCAAGAAGAGGATAATCGGTTGCTAAGAGAAAGATTGTCCCAAATGGAGCAACTCCTGGATGAAGTCCAAGAGAAGGTAGATAAGGTAAAAGTTAAAATTGAACTAAAGGAAGAGAAGGAAGCAAAGGAAAAGGAAGTTGACTTGGAGGAGGAAGCTCCAACCCCTGACCCTATTCTCTCTGAAGAACCCTTCTTGAAGGAACTGAAGGCCTTAAGTTGCAAACTTTGGAAGGTGTGCCACTATTTAGTGGACAAATGGATCATGATTCAGTCATGGACTGGATTGAGAGTATAGAGAATCACTTTGAATGTGATGGTATAATAGAAGCCCAAAAAGTAAAGGTGGCCAAGTCAAGGTTGAGAGGTTCAACTCTCACATGGTGGAAGTTTGTGCAAACTGAAAGAGAGAAAGAAGGAAAGGGTCCTATAGTTACATGGAGAGGCATGGTAACCAAAATAAAGTAGACCTACCTACCTGATGACTATGAAGTCCAGTTGCATAGGAGGAGACATAATCTTAGACAAAAAGATTTGGATGTCCAAGCATACACTGAGGAGTTCCAAAATTTGTGCTTTAGATCAAAGGTGGTTGAAGATGAAAGCATCAAGCTAGCAAGGTATTTGAATGGACTCAAGTGGTCTATTCAAGAAGACATGAGTCTAGTGAACTTCAAAACCATCAGCCAATGTTATCAAATGGCCTTAAAGATAGAGGAGAAAGGCAAAAGAAAGCAAGAACAAACCTCCAAGAGTAGAGGTAAAGGAAAAGACAGCAGAGGACAAAGAGGTGGCTATGGTGGAAGGAGTTCAAAATCAAAGGCTCAAGGAGAAGTCAGGAACTCTGAGCAGCAAGAAGGAAGCTCTATTAGAGGTGGAAAAGGAAGAAGTTCTAGCTTTAGAGGAAGAAGTGGTGGACAAGGAAGAGGAAATTATTTTGCCACAATGAAGTGTTATCACTGCAATCAAATGGGACATTCGGCCTATAGGTGTCCAGAGAAAGGTAGTACTTCTCAAGGAGGTGATAGGAGAACTAATCTTGTTCATGATGAGGCAAATACAGTAGACAAACATTTTGAGGTACCATTAAATTCAGAGGAAGGTGAGAACCTCATGATGAGGAGAACTTTGATCAAGGAGCTGGTTAAAGAGGAACCAATCCAAAGGAGGACCCTGTTTAGGATAAAGTGTAAAATGATAGGGAAAGTATGTAGAGTCATCATTGACTCAGGGTCTACTAACAATATTGTGTCAGAGGAGACAGTCAGTAAGCTAAAGTTGACAAGGATACCCCACACCAGTCCTTACAAGGTCACATGCCTGAATAAAGGCCAACTTGTCTTAGTAAATGAACAAGCACGGGTGGAGTTCTCAATTGGTAGGTACAAGGACAAAGTCTTGTGTGATGTGTTACCTATGGATGCATGTCACTTGCTCCTAGGTAGACCATGGCAATTTGATCGCCAAGCTATGCATGATGGAGTGAAGAACTCTTATACCTTCAAGAAGGATAAGGTAACATTGAAAATTCAGTCACTGTTAGAGGATACAAAGGTGAAGATAGCAGGTCCTAACTTGCTCATGGTTGGTGAAAAAGAGTTCTTAGAAGCCTTAGAAGAGGGAGAAGGAGTTGGCTATGCATTAGTGTTAAGGCCAAGAGAGTTAAGTATTGATAAAGCAGCTGAGAAGCCAGAGTTACCTAAAGAAATATAAAAAATGTTGCAGACCTATGAGAGTATGCATTGGTCCAAGCATTACCCCCTAAAAGAAACATAAGTCATAGGATAGACTTGATACCAGGGGCTACCCTACCCAATAAGGCATCTTACAATATGACCCCTCAACAAAATGAGGAAATAGCTAGACAAATACAAGAACTCCTAAACCAAGGTCTCATTAGAAAGAGCATCAGTCCATGTGTAGTACCCACTGTCCTAGCACCTAAAAAGGGAGGGGAATGGAGGCTTTGTACTAATTCAAGGGCCATAAATAAGATAACCATTAGGTATAGGTTCCCTATCCCTAGGATTGAAGATGGATTGTCTAAGTGAAGCTAAGTACTATACCAAGATAGACTTAAAGAGTGGTTATCACCAAATTAGAATACATGAGGGAGATGAGTGGAAAACAGCTTTCAAAACCAATGAGGGTTTATATGAGTGGTTGGTTATGCCATTTGGGTTGTCTAATGCCCCCTCCACATTCATGAGACTCATGAATGAAATCCTCAAAGACTACATTGGTAAATTTGTAGTGGTGTATCTTGATGATATACTTATTTATAGCAAAACAAGAGAAGAGCATCTCAAACAGATAGAGTTGGTTTGCAAGAAGCTGCAAGAGGAGAAATTGATGATCAATTTAGAAAAGTGTGAATTCATCAAGACAGAGCTAGTGTACCTTGGATTTGTACTATCACATGGCAACTTGAAAATGGACAGTAGCAAATTGGAAGCCATCCTCAATTGGCCTACTCCAAGGACAGCAATAGAGGAAAGGAGTTTTCATGGCCTTGCTCAATACTACAGGAAGTTCATAAGACAATTTAGTGCTATTTGTGCTCCTATGTTGGATACCATTAAAGGAGGGATGAAGACTAAGTTTGTATGGAATGAGCAAGCTAACAAAAGTTTTGAGTTGTTGAAGGAAAAGATAGCTACCCAACCTGTTTTGGTGTTACCAAGCTTTGAGAAGCTATTCACCATTGAGTGTGATGCAAGCAATGTGGCTATTGGAGCTATTCTCAGCCAAGAGGGTAGACTGGTGGCTTTTCATTCTGAAAAGTTAAGTGAAGCCAAGAAGAAGTATTCTTCTTATGACCTTGAGATGTATGCATTGGTCCAAGCTCTAAGGAAATGGAGGCACTACTTGCTTCCCAAGGAATTCATAGTGTATTCAGACAACCAAGCACTTAGTTTCTTGAATTCACAAGAGAAATTGAGTCACAAACACATGAAGTGGGTGGAATACCTACAAGCTTATACTTTCAATATCAAGCACAAGAAAGGAGTACTCAACAAGGTAGCTGATGCCTTGAGTAGAAGAGTTCTCACCATTCAAGAGATTCAGTTGAAGAGCATGGGAATAGATCATTTCAAGAATCTATATGCAGATGATGAAGATTTTGCAGACATTTATAAGGTATGTGTTGAATACAAGAATCATTTTCATAGTAGATATGCTGAATATATCTTGCAAAGTGATCTTTTGTTTAAAGGGAATCAGTTATGTGTCCCTAGAGGATCCATTAGAGAGAATTTGATACAAGAAAAGCATAATGGTGCATTGAGTGGTCACTTTGGAATCACAAAGACTCAAGAACTTGTTCAACGGTTCTATTATTGGCCAAGGATGAATCTAGATGTTAGGAGGTATGTGGAAAGTTGTATAGTATGTTAGAAGGCCAAGGGTACTTCTTCAAATGCAGGCCTATATCAACCACTGCCTATTCCCCACAGGCCATGGGAATGCTTGAGTATGGGTTTTGTAGTTGGATTACCCAAGACAAGACAAGGCATGGATAGTGTTTATGTAGTTGTGGACAGGTTCAACAAGATGGCTCAATTTGTGCCATGTAAAACAACCAATGATGCCAGTCAAATAGCCTCTCTTTTCTTCAAAGAGATAGTAAGGATACAAGGGTTACCTATGAGCCTTGTGTCAGACAGAGACACCAAGTTCATGAGTCATTTTTGGAAGACTCTTTGGCAGAGATTGGGAACTAATATATCTTTTGGATCTGCATACCATCCCCAAATTGATGGACAGACTGAAGTTGTTAATAGAAGCCTTGGAAATTTATTAAGGTGCTTGACCAAGGAGTATGGTCAACAATGGGATCAGTTGATTGGACAAGCTGAATATGCCTATAATGACACTGTGAACAGGTCAACAGGGAAGAGTCCCTTTGAAATTGTCTATGGTCTACATCCTAGAGGAGTCTATGAACTAAGAGACTTAAAGGATGGAGTCAAGGGAAGTGGATATGCTGATGATTTTTCCTATGCAATGCAGGAGATACATGATAGTCAAAAAGACACTGACTGAGAATACTATGAAACATAAGAACAAGGTGGATGAGCATAAAAGAGAAGTTCAGTTCAATGTTGGAGACTTGGTGATGGTGCATCTAAACAAGTCCAGGTTACAAAAAGGAGTTCCTCACAAGTTGCAGATGAAGAGGATAGGTCCCTGTCCTATCTTGGAAAAGTATGGAAACAATGCTTTTAGAGTGGAGCTACTGGAAGATAGTGGACTGTCCCCTATTTTCAATATTGCAGACCTGGTTCATTATAAAGGACCACCACCAGACATGGATAAAAGTCTCAATGAAGTCATCCAAGATGTGGAAGAGCTCAAACTACCTTTTGCTACAGTCCAACAAGCTGACAGTATACTGGATACTAGGGTCTACAAGAAGAATAGAACCAAGGAATACAAGGAACATCTGATAAAATGGCTTGGTCACCCTGATGCTAATGCAGTATGGATCAAAGAATCAAAATTCAAGAAGTTGGGCATTGATCTCAACTTACTCAATCCAAGGGTGGATTGAACTCTTTTTTTTTGGGGAGGATGGTGCAGGAGCACCTAGGCTAACCTCCATAGTTAGGACATTTTGGCTTGTATCTGACATTAGCCAAGTTAGAGTTATTGTGTATTTGTTTTGGACCTTAGAAGGTCATTGTTGTGGCTAGGTGAGTTAGTCATTAGGACTAAGATTCATCAAAGTTTAGTCATCATTAATAGTTTTGCTTTGTTTAGCCTAAGTTGGAATTGGAGTCTTAAATGTGTTCTAAACACATGAATGTTGTTAGAAAGATGCCATGAGGCAGTTAAGGGAGTTGGATGCTCGAAATATAGGAGATAGAGGTCCTAGAATTTAGGCAGGGGGCATAATGGTAAGATGCCAAAAAGTTGTTACAAAGTTGTCATGACAACATTTTCCATTATGGCAAATGTTGCATGCAACTCGGTCACCTTGCATCCCCTAAAAGATAGGAGTGTGGGATCGACCAACATCCCTAAAAACATGGAAAATGGCATCTAAGAGGTGGGGCTCAAATTCAAGCAAGGAAGTTTTTGTAATCAAGTTTTTGTTTTTGTTGGAATAGAAGAAGACTCTGCAACTTTTTGTGTTTACCAAATGTTTTGAGTGACAGTGCTATTAGAAGGATTCAATGCTTTGATTTGACATTGGATTTGTGTTCATAGTGTAGTTCTAAGTGTATTTCCTTCTGCAAGCAAGTTGTTTTGAGTTAGTTTAGTGTTTTTTTAAATAAGTTAGGGTCTAGGGGTTTACTGGTCCTGTCCTGACCAGTTTGTCTTTTTATGGCTCCCCCATGAAATCTAGCCACGGGAATTTCTTGAGAATAGATGGATTTGTTAAGGGAGCCATTTGTTTGTACATATTTAGTGGTAGGAGTCATGTGGAGTCGAGTAGCAGTGTGCAATAACAAACCCTAGGTGAGCTTAGAGTGCCCGGTTAGAGGTTTGACAGTCAAGAATTGAAGAGATCAGGCAGGGGAAAGAGGTACCGTACGGAACAAGTACAGTTCCAGATAGGGTTTAGTCATAACCTAACATGCCAGAAGGAATTGAGGTTCTACCAATCCATCTGATTTAGTCTTGAGTGAGGAAACAGTGAAACCCTAGTAAATAGGTCTTTTAGCCCTATTTGACCTAGATAATAGGAAACCAGTGTACGGAGGGCTCAGAGGACTAAAACCTTGTGAATCTTTTAGAGGATCAAAAAGGGTATCTGAATGTGAGATTTGTTTTTCAGGTTGTTTGGAAAGTTTGGGCAAGAATGACAAAAAGGTCACTGTCAAGGGCTACAAGGAATTAGGCCTTCTCAAGACAAATTCTTGAAATCAGTAAGAAAGAAGATTGAAGACCATCCAAGATGGATCCAGTTGGAGATACATGGCATGTTTCCAGTATGTTTGGCACCCCTGCAATCAATTCAAGGTTTTGTGTGATGTTGGCACTTAGAGTCTTTTAAGTGTAGGAGAGAGTTTGCCTAGTACAAAGTGGTGTTAGTCTTTCAAGGTGAAGCACAAGGTGTGAAACTCTTGGAGAGGAGTTGGAACAGGACTTAGTTAATTATCTAAGCCTAACAAGAACCTAGAAGATATCAGGTTCCTGGATGAAGACAAGGAAAAGTCTTCTTAGCTAGTTGTGCAAGAAAGCCAAGGAACACTCACACC
>VDFB02270651.1:175640928-175706897 GCA_007258455.2 Sequoia sempervirens | reverse complement strand
GTTGTTCCATGTAGACCTCTTCTTTAGCTCACCATTCAAAAATGTTGACTTGACATCCATCTGATAGAACTTAAAGTCTTTATGTGCAACAAATGATAAGAACATCCTTATAGCTTCCATTCTTGCTACTGAAGCAAAATTTTCCTAAAAATATATTCCTTCCACTTGTGAGTAACCTTTACACACAATCCTTGATTTGTTTCTAACCACTTTTCCATTCTCATTCAACTTATTTTTGAATACCCACTTCGATCCAATAATGTTTTTATCTACTAGTCTTGGGACCAATTCCCAAGTGTTATTCTTCTCAATCTACACAATTTCTTCTTTCATGGCTTCCATCCAATGTTCATCTTTACATGCCTCATTTATTGTCTTCAGTTCAATCTCAAAGAGTAAACATAGATTAACTTCACCAACAATAGCTTTCCTTCTAGTTAATACTCCTTTAGTCTTATCTCCATTAATCTAACTTTCTGAATGATTCTTTCATACATATCTAGGTGTCTTGGGTGACATCACCAAAGCATCTTCTTCTCTTTCATTTTGTTCATTCTGCTTCTCTTGCTCATCCTTTTCTTGTTCTTCCACAATTTCTTCAATTCTTACACAATCAGGTTCATCAAAGACATATCCATCAATGTCAATTGAATTCTTCACTATTTCATCAACCTTGAAATTTGCACTTTCTACAATCTTTCTCATTCTTTTATTGAAACATCTATATGCTTTTCTTTTAGTAGAATATCCAAGAAAAATTTCTCCATCACTTCTTGCATCAAACTTACCTAATTTTTGTTCATCTCTTCTGATATAACATTTGCTTCTGAATACCTTAAAATACTTAATAGTAGGAATTATTCCAAACCATAGTTCATAGGGAGTGTTTGTACTATTTGATCTTGCTTGAATTCAATTGAATACATAAATAATGGTATGAATAGCTTCTTTCAAGTAAACTTCCGGTAAACTAGCCTTAGTAATTATTGATCTAGTAGCTTCTTGAACTGTGTTGTTTTTCCTTTCAACAACTCCATTCTACTAAGGATTCCTTGGAGAAGATAATTGTCTCTTTATTCCATGCACTTCACAACACATATTAAACTCATAGGAGGTGAATTCTCCACCTCTGTCAAATCTTAATCATTTTATTCTCAAATTTAGTTCATTTTCAACCATAGCTTTGAATGTCTTAAATCTATCTAACATATCTGATTTCTCTCTAAGAAATGTAACTCATGTATATCTAGAATAATCATCAATAAAAAGTATAAATTACCTTTCACAATGTAGACTTCTCACTCTTGTAGGACCATAGAGATCTATATGAACTAAATCTAGTAGTCCAGTAGTAGAGTATTCCTTTGATCTATAGTGGTTTTTTGCTTGCTTTCCAAACTGACAATTCCTACAAATAACATTAACAAGCTTTGTAATTCTCAATAAATCTCTCATGGCTTGAATTTCACTAATCCTCGCCAAGTTATCAAAATTCACGTGACACATTCTCCTCTTCCATAACCAACTATCATTAATTTGAGTCATAAAGCATCATCCATCAACACCCTTAAGTTGATAGATATTTCCTTTAGATTTCTTTCCTGCAGCAATCAATGTTTTGGATCTCACATCTCTCATCCTTAAACACAAGATCATATCCTTTACTTCACATATGACCAACACTCAAAATATTATTCCTTAAGCCCTAACATAGTAGACATCATCAGTATTATGCTTCCCATCAAAACTTACTGAATATCCCACAAATTTTAGCACCAGTATCATCTCCAAACATAACCAAGCTTCCATCATATTTTTCAAGTTTAAAAAACTTACTTTTATCACCACTCATGTGATGTGAACAATCACTATCAACAACCCAATAGTTCTTTCCTTGTTTAGCATGTAGAACAGAGATAATAGTACCTTCATTTTTCTCATTTTTTGGAGGGATTTCCTTCACCTTTTTTTTAGAATTAGCAGAGTAGGTTCATCCTATATAGCCAAGAACAAGCATTCATTGTCATCAGGATCTTCACACTCAAAATCTTCATCAGATATACTAGCATTCACATTCACATAATATGCTTTGTTAATCTTCTTTCTTTTCTTTTCTTTCTTATATCTTTGTTTATTCCTCTTAGCTCTTTTCAGACACTTTGTAGCATAATGAACTATTTCTCCACAACTAAATCATTTTAAGGGTAACTTACCTTCATACTTACTGGATCCTTTCCTCATCCTTCTCACAAATTTAACTTCTATTTCAACAAAATTTTCTTCATTCGAATCTTCAACTTTTGTAGCCTTGAAAGCAATTTTTGATTTGCATCCATTCCTCAGACTCGACTTCCTCATCAAATAAGATGTCAAAAATCCAAACAACAGATCTATAGTGAAGGTCTTATAATATATACTTTGTTCAATAGCACACACCTTCTCACTATAAGCATCAGGGAGAGTTCTAATAATCTTCTTCACATTTCTAGTTTTGTCTACAGTAGCACCAAGTCCTCTCATTCCGGCCACTATCTCATCCAATCTCTGTACATAAGCTTTAACATTCTCATCTTCAAACATGTGCAAAAGCTGAAATTGTGTCTCCAAAATTTGTAATTTAGCCTCTTTAACTCTTTCATCACCTTCATGTGCCCTTTCCAAAGCATCCCAGACTTCCTTAGCCATCTTCAGATTTTGAACCTTAATCAACTCAGAGTGTACTAGACTGTTCTTCAAAATGTGTTTCACCTTGTTGTTCGCTTCATGTGCTTTGATTTCATTAGTCATACTCGGACCATTTATAGGAGTGTAAGGATTCTTGTAAGCTTTCTCCACATCATATCCAAAATACTCTAGATATTCTTCCATCAATAATTTCCAGATAGCATAATTAGTTCCATCGAACCTTGGATAATCATAAGCCATTTTTCCAGCCATCCCAAACCTTCATCAAGCAGTTATGCTCTTCACCAAGGGACCAAGCTCTGATACCAATTTTTGAACAAGAAAACTGAGAGGGGGGGTGAATTAGTTGTCACATATTTAAACTTTAATTCATTATCATAACTAATCCTTAACACTAATTTATTAGATTAAACATTAAATACTAGTGCATAAATTGAAAAGCATCACATAAACACAATACCACCATATTTACATGGAAAACACAATGAGGGAAAAACCATGGTGAGGATTATATCACACTATAGAGAATATCAAAACCAATTACAAGAGGCTCATTTACTAAGAAACAAATCTCACTACCAAAACAAGGACTCACTACCACAAAGATACAAAGAAGATAAATAAGACTTGTTACAAAGATAAGACAATATCAATGCAACAAAGAAATCCACCATTGTTCACATTATCCACTTGTAGACATGCATGAATGATAGAGTGCACCTTCAGCTCACTGCTTCCAAAAACTCAACATTTAGGCTTCCCAATAATCTACCATACTCGCATCATACATACATATTGATTCACACTTATCTCTATTCTCTTTGTGCTCTTGTCTCTATTTCCTTTGTTCTCTTATTTGCTTCTTCTTCCCTAACTCATTCTACATTTATACCATCTTCAACTTTGAAACATATCCAAAGTAGGCCATCTAAATTCAAATTCAAATTAGGTTGGCGCCTAAACATCCTAGGGTGGAATTAGAATGAGGGTGACCCAAACAAATGCTTCCTAATGACCAAATAGATCCAACATGCTTCACTAACTTTGAAAGTAGTATTCCACATTGTAAGGTCAGCCAAAACAGTGTAAAACACATAGAAAAATTAAGCACAAAATTTCCAAATACCAACATTATCTTCAATACAATGAAAACAACTCAACTCTAGAATCACAAGTCATAAGACTTCATCAAAGAGAAATTTAGACCAACAAGATTTCTCCCAGACCTCAACCAGAAACACAGAAAACCACAATTCACAACTGGTGAACACAACTCACACTGTATAATGAATCAATAGCCAAAAATCTGGATGTAGCAGCTTCCAACAACCATGATCAACATATCTGAACCGCACAAATATAGAAGCGAATTTGGAGAAAAAGCCAGAGGAATCACTAAACACTTGCAACATATCATCATTAAAATTTTCTCAATATCCTCAACATATACAACCAATAACCTTCATTCATGACACTAATGAAAAAAAAATCAGTTGATAACCAATTGACTCATTGACATCAATGACAACACCTTCAATCTTTCCATTCTTGCAATAGGTTGTTTCTACTAAAAGACCATCAATGGTGCTCTTGTTGATCCTGCTTACAAGGTAAATATTATCAAGAAGAAATGTTGTTTATTAATTACTTTCACAAGGACAACTATAATGAATCTAGTCATGTCCCCTTTCTAAAAATAGCATTTCTAAAATTACCACTTACTATTTTTATCAAGGCCACTTTCCTAAAATAGTAAGTCAGGACCTGCAAATAAATTGGAAAAGTTGGTTTTTTAAATTGAATTAATTAAATCATTCATGGTGACAAACAAATTAATATTCTTGAAATATTATTGGGTTCCAAGGTAGGCATAAGTTTCTTGGAAAAATTCAAGTGATATGTAATTTGGCAGTTTGGATTATAATGTTTCTTAGTGACTTCACATTTGGAAAGTGCGAGATATAATCTTTGCATGCAACCATCTCTTCCCTTGAACATTTGGATTTGGGTGCCAAAGATGGTGTTGGAAAGGATTTTGATATATTATTGTTTGGTCTCCCAAGTTGAATTCATTTGATGTATTGTTTTCTCTCACAAGTTGTGACTTTTCTTCAAAGGTTGGTAAACTGATGCATGAAGAATATCAAAGGATGGTAAACCAAGGGTATTGAGGCTCAAAGAAAATGGTTCTAAGGGTCTCTAGCAGAAATTTAATATAGATATTTTCATTGTGCTTAAAGCTTTCCATTTGGTATTTTATTCCAGTTTATTTGTAGGTGTTTCAATGTAGTTTGGTGTGATTATTTTAGATTATAGGTTTTAGATTGTAAATTTTGTTGTTAGCAACATATTTTGATGTTATTGAAGTATCTTATTATGCAATTTTCTATTCTTGCATTTGGGTATGAAGTTTGGTGAGTCTACATGGAGTTTGCTTCAGTTTCAGAGTGTGTTGTGGCTTCCAATTAGAGATTTATTTATGTATTTCTGAAGTTGGTCATGGATATTATTAGATGCATCTAATAGAGATAATGATTTAATTCCATGTGGAGATCTGTAATAAAACATTTTTCTTTAGTTGTGCATTACCTAATTTGTAGTTTGATAGATTTTGTTGTATTTTAGCTTCAAAATTGAGTTTCCTTTTATGCAACTTTGCAATAGATGTATATTTTGGTTTCTTGTCATTATTAGAAAAAATATGATGCAAAAATCATAATGAATATGCAGCAAGTCATTCTATTCCAGTTACATATTATTCAAATCAAATTTGGAGTATTTTGATGAATATTTAAACTTACCTAATTTACCTGATTTGCTTTGTTTTAAGATTTTGGCTGAAATAAAAAGTTTAAGATTTGAGTTTGATTTTTCATGAGGGATACTACAGTGGTATCAAATCCATGATCTTTCCAGCCTAAGGCTTTGATCATATTTTTTACAAAGGGAAAATAGGAGTAAAGAGATGGCTGATGTTGATTTTAGATTCTTTCAAGATCTACAAAATAAATACACTATAGATAGTCTTGTAGAGACAAGAGAGGCAATGAGGTTATTAGAAAAAAATTCAAAATCCAGTATCGCCTAGAGACAGTCGGAGTTCTTTGAAGGTTAAACAAAGAAATCTAAAAGCTTCCAAGTCTATATTCCTACCTAAAGGTGATCTTGCTACATCCATTCCCCCTTCAGATCCCATGGAAGATTTGGCAAGAGATCTAGTGGCCATCAAAGAAAATTTTGCTAATCAATATGAAGGATTTAGAAATTTAGTCCCATATAGTAATTATGTCACTCTGATGCAAATAATTTCAATTGCAAAGGGTTACACACATCACCCAGATCATAGTAGAAAGGAACTCATGAGTAAAAATAATAAATATTCAATTCCAATTTTTGATGGATCAAACAAGATCTCGACTAGAGCATTGTTACAAAGGATGCTAGACTATTTCACATTCAGTCCCATGAAGGAGCAAGTTGCCATTCAATATGCAATATTGAATCTTTAAGGAGCTACTCATGATTTCTGGCACCAAGGTATGAACACCCAAGTCTACATTCAAGTAAATTCTTTTGATGAATTTTGTTAAAGGTTGATTGAGATATTTGAACAAAAAGTTGAAGAAGACTAGTTGGTTGTAGAAGAGTTCATAGTAGGAAGTATAATGTAGTGAGTGGTTTGAAGCATGATGAATGTACAATAAATTTTTAGGATAAATCTTTGGACATGCATGCAATGATGGAAGATAAGGATGTGCATGAAGGATAGGACAAAATGATAGCCTTAGGTCTAAATTTGGATTCATCTGTTGAAGATTCTAAGAATAATGTTTACCTTGATGTCTCTAGTAGAGAAAATAATGATGATGGGTTCTCTAATGTACCTTCAGAAGATGGACATGGAGGAGGCAAAGGTGATGATATCTCCAAATTAGTTTTTGATGATCACTCATCTCATTGCATTTATGATATCTCATATACCTATGGGTTTTATTTCCAAACCAAGCCCATAGAGAAAGATGTCGATGAAGGTTGCAATCCTAAGAAGATAGAGAATGAATCTTTCAAGAAGGAAACCACTCATAAGGAGCATGGTGGATACTTATACCTTGATCAAATCAATAAGCCCTCTTTATTTTGGGATCTATGTGTGTCAACATCTAAGTATGATGAGGATATATCTTGGGATGGATTTTCGTTTCATTCAAATGTTGTTTTAGATTCATCTCAGGAGTCATGCATGGAGGATGGCATTGAAGAAGCTAAGGCTGAAAGGTGTGCTAATGGTATGTAATACAAATATGATTTATTATTATTTGTTGTTGATTTTGAGCAAAGATATATCAGCCTTATTATGAGCATATATACAATATCCTTGTTTATTTGGATCATCAATCCCATGCTACACATTTTCATCAAGATGGTCAAGGAGAAGTTTATGAGATTTGGGACAACCATGGTGATCTTAATTATAGGTATGAAGAAGATTATTATTTTTGCATGCAATACAATGATAGTACTTTAATCTACCAAAAAATTAAAGTTCATGGGGAGAGTTGTAAGAATAAATTCTTAGTGTCTACTGAAAATATATTGCAGGTTTTATCTAGACTGGATAGTATGCATACACATGTGTAAAGCATAATTCAAATTACACCAAGAGGTAAAAATAAGCTTAATGTTTCCTTTGTTGATTTGTAAATAATGAAGAACACCATGGAGGAAATTAAAATAGCCTACTTTCACATGAAACATGATAGAAATGTAGCTAACAAGTTTGCAGATGAGACCTTATTCATGACTAAACAATTAAGGGGAGAAGTTGGTGAGCTCATTATTAAGCTTAAATCTATAAATCTTACTTTGGATAGTGTCCAAGAGGAAATTCTAGAGGAAAGTGATCAAATCTATGAGGCTTAATATTTCATGGAGAAGGAGACCAGAGAAAGGGCCAAGAAGGTTGAACAGGTAATGGAGGAGTATGATCTTGCATAATGGCCTAAAAAATTAGAAAATAGGAGTTTGGATCAGTAAGAGAATGAACCTAATTTTAGAGGTGATGTTAATTTTTAGTTTTTTGATAATCCTATATCTACAATGGATTCTAATTTGACTCATGACAACTTTTCAAATTGGTTGATGAAGATCTAACTGATTTTAGTGATGAGAGTGGAGTTGATTGTAGGATTTGGGACCCATGTGCAGTTTCTTACCATGAGATGTTGTATCAAGATGGTAGTAGTGGTTCAACCTCTAGTGTTAGTACTAATACCCACTTCTTGATCAGCTTGTACATGACTCCAAATCTTGATTTCAAGATGAGTTGGATGGTATCTTTATCTTAACAACTAAATTGTTCTTGGTGAGGTTGGATGGTAGAGGTAATTTGGCCATAGGGGATGATCATATTTTTACTACCATACTCATCCCTCCTATTTTTTCAGTAGGGTTTAAGTTTGATTATTGTTTCCCTTACATATTTTTTTTTGTTATGGAGATATCTTTTCATGAGCAGATTATTGTTGAACATTGGCAAAATTCTGGGTAGTTGGTTGTAAGTATTTTTTATGGACATAGTTCATCCATTCATTGTTTCTACTCAGGTGAGAGACGATCACTGTAGTTACTAAATGGAGATGCCATACATGATTTTAGATGATAGTTTAATGATTGTAGTGGTTTGGTTGTGTTGGTGTGCCTATGGCTTTCCCTTTGACACTTGGAGATTAAGTGCAATGTTATGATTCCAGTTGGAAACAACATAGGGATTTCCTTGTTGGAAGGTCTTAGGGATGTGATAGTGATTGACTTGCTTTATATTTTTGGTGGTGATGCTAGAGTTTAAGCTTTATGGTTGAGTAGGGTGTCTTGTATTTTTCCTAGGATCATGATTGGTAGTGAGTTTTCTAATGTGGTTTTCTTTGAGTTACCTTGGTAGGATATGCTCCATGGCATTGATTTTAGTCCTCTCAAGGATTTTAGTATTTTTTTTTATGGTGTTTAATTCTTGGGGTTACATGAGGGGAGAGTTTAGTTTGAGTATGAATATTTATTAGCGGCACATCATCAACATGGTGTTTGGGAGAAATGGTTGCATATAGGGAAGTATTGTTATAATACCTTCCATCACATGTACACTGGTATGTCTTTATTTAAGACTCTTTATGATTGTGATGTACCCTTCTTTGTTGATTCATTATTTTCAAAAATTAGAATCCTTGCAACAATTGACTTTATCTAACAAAGTTAGGATATCATGTGGTCATGCAGAGATAATTTATATATTGCACAGGATCAAAAAAAATTATATCCAGATAGGAAGAGAATGGAGCAATTCTTGGAGGTTGGTTTTTTCTCTAGTTTTGATGTGCACTCTAGTTTCGATGTCCCAATTTTCAATGTCCTCTTTTTGTAACAACCCCGGTGTTCTTCATAGTAAAATTTTCAATGTTTTCACCTTAAGTGAATAAATCATGACGCCATGATATAGCAATAAAAAAAATTCTTCCAATAATATAAATTACATGCTTAATTGAAAAAACACAATTCTAATTTGTCACTGCAATCCAAAGTAATTATACAAATCTTTCCAACACATATATTTCATTTTGAACAAAGATGTCATACAATACTCAATAAGGATTCCATTCCAATATAATAATTTCAAAAATTAAAATATTTCAAGAATGTACACAATTACAAACACAGCTCCACCGAGATTCTTAGCATGAGATATAGATGGTCCAAGAATTCACCTTTCAAAACCTTGTTCTTCTATTGCCTACTGAGGAGGAGAAGCAACACTCAAGCACTTTTTCACCAACCATGGACTCATATGCGGTCCCTCGCACATCTATCAATGATAGATGGCCTTACCCTTCGACAAAGGTATTGGTTGGGTAACCTCGTATGACATACCACTCTAAGCTTAGTGTTGTGCCCTACATGACTAGGATTTATAACCGACGCTAGGTAGCTCTTATGCATTTAAATGGACATGGTGAACTAACAATGGAGCCCAAGGAAATCAAACTACTTTTGCCAAAGTGTTCTCACTTAGTATAATCAAGTGATGGTCTACTATTCACTTACACTATAGCAAGATCATTTTGACTTAAGGCCATTATATATATGCTTAGCCAATCCCTCTCCACGGGAAAGCTACTCCCTAGGATAACCTATCTCTTTAACAACCTAAGGAAACACAACTCATAAAACAAAGTACTAGTTCCCTCACTTCACTGGACAAAAATCCCAGGAGCAACCTACTAGTTCCCTCCCTTCATTGGGTAAGAATCCCAAGAGTAACCTATTAGCCATGTAGCATACTTAAATATCTAGCTATGAGTGTTCCTTAAGTTGTCTATGTTTGATCATATCTAGTATAATAACAATACCTATGACAAACATTCTCTCTTACCCATATATAATCATATCTAGTATAATAACAATACCTATGACAAACATTCTCTCTTACCCATGTCTAATCATATCTAGTATAATAATAATACCTATGGAAAAAATCCTTCCTATCATGGAGTAAATACAAAAACAATGCATAGCCTCAATCAAAGAATTTTCACAACAATAGATGATTCCATTCCTCTTTGACTAAAAATTTTAAAGCTATGAATAATCCTTATGCATCCCATGTTTATTTATATCTAGTATGTAATGCCTATGATAAACATATTCCTCTTATTATGGAGCATTTACAAGAAATTCACAAAAAGAGTAAACATCTTCTACTTTTCTTTCAAAGAAAGCATTAATTTTCCCTAATTTCTAGTAACCATAATAGACTAGTTTAAATATTCAAGAATCAAATCATTCAACTCTAATACAAACAAGGAAAGAATATCCTCATTCCTATGATAAGTTTTCCAATAGACTGGCTGCAAACACAACAGTTCCAAATCAAACACTAGCCTGGTATCGATCCTCCAACAAAGTCTTAATAACCACTATCTAATAAGTTGGCAAACACTTCTCTCAAAATAATAATAAACTCTCTCTAATACTCAAGGCTCTCACTCATTGTACTTGGCAGAATATTGCAAACATAAAAGTAAATAAAATGCAGAGACTTGCTCAAGGAATAATGCATAGAAGAATGCATCTAAACAAATGAACAAGCCCGCTATTTATACAACAATATGGTAACTACTCAGCCTACAATTTAGTTATGAGTTTTGATGATAGAAATCATGTGCAACAACACACCTATCTCAGCTAAAAGGTGGCAAACATGTAAGCACATACTCAACTTAAACAACTACAAATTGACTTAGTTAAATGAAAACAATTAAAGACTAATTCAAATCTCCACATGATAGAATTTGGTTTGCATTTCATAATGGAAATCTATAGGTATAAGGATTCAAAGGTGGCACCATATCCTCATTATTCATTCTTAGAGATGGTGCAATTTCCCTCTTATCAAAAACATTCAATATCAAGTATGCGACACCAAGCTTGTATCAACTTAGTCTTGGTGTGAGTCAATTCACATATTAAATTGATTTAACAAATTCATTGATTGCTTCACTCACCTTTATTGATGTTGGTAAATACTTAAAAACATGGAAAATAGAGTTTACTAAATCCACGAATCTTTACAAAAGGGCGTTGACATGTTTTATCATCATTCATCAAATTAATGGTTGCTCCTTGTTTGCAGATTACAAACTCTTCATGCACAAACAACAAGAGTATAACGCGGCTTATAAAAATTTCTATGATAATCGACCTCAAAACATGTAATCTTCCATGTGTAGCATGTTCACTCATATGTGCTATTGAGTCCAACACGCAATGCTTGAATATCACTTTATAATGGATTTGTATGTTTAAAAGACCTCGTTGTTCCTTAAGTTTTCAATGAGTTAGTTTTCATTTAAGCCATACTCTACTATATGGTTGTTCCCTCACTTAAATAAGCATCCTTTTATATATGTTGCATCATCACTAAAGGTAAAATATGCATTTTAAAAGCATAATCAATGCTATTTATAGTAGCAACATATAAATTATATACATATATAGCAAACAAATATAGATACATATTTATATTACATATTACACACACATATATATACATATATAGATATATATACACACCTCTATATAAGCATTAATGCTTACATGTATATATATATATTTATATGTATATATATGTATATATATATGCTTTCCCATATAAATATATACCACAATCATTCGATACCTTGATTGTGTATATCCTTGTTTATCATTACCCACCAAACAATACGTATGCACTCATACATACACATATATGCATATACGTTCATATAAATACTTAATATGTACACACATATATATACACCATCATGAACAAGTATGTATCCATTCAATACATAATTGAATACAATAAGATAACCTTCACATAATAATAATATATTATATATATGTATATATATTTACATAGTCCTCTATTAAGCATTTACACTTCTGTGTGTATTGTATATATACAAATATATATACACTATTTAGCAACATGATAGTCAAATGATCCATGCAATATCTGAATGACCATGACCTAAGTGACTATAGCGTCATATCAATTATTTATATACATATATACATATATATACATATGTCATCATTTTTGTATGGACATCCCATTATATCCATTGTACATGTACGTTGACTTATGCATATATATACATGTATGTATATATCCCAATACTCATTCAACCACACAAAAAAAAATAGTAGGATAAGGAAGGAATCACAAGCTCAAACATATAACATCAACCAAGCATGCATTCAGTAGTAATCAAGACCCTTACTAATGCAGACATGTTACGCTAAGGATGTCTTACCTACTTCCCACATGATAACCCGACTCAATTATTCTACTGTGGTGTGTGTAAGCTCAGATAGGTTACATTACTGGTTACCCGACCAATACCTTCTTTTGAGTGATACTTCCCCTTCGCCTGGAGGAATGAACATGTACCTGCATCCACAATCTCAAAATATACCCAAGGTAGTTAGCTATTCAACAAAATATGCATTACACATAATACATCTCCATAGTTAGAATATTAATTCAATAACCATCCATTTCACACTCATATGCATTTATTCATATAACATTAAATGAAATAACGTTCATTCATAATGCATTGATAACAAAGTGCAAGCACAATTTATTCATCCACAACATTCACATTTTATCCTACATAGTAATAGTAAATAGTAATTACACAATTTGGGGTGTAACATACTTCCCCGCTTGTGAATCATCGTCCCTAATGATCTATAGCACTTTAACATACAAATAAAGTCAAAGAAAGTCTTACTTACCATTCTCAAAATATGTAATATTTATAAACATTCATCCTATATAGCATCACTCCTTGCAATCTTGTCCCTCCTGTACTTTGCATCAAATGTCCTTGCTATCGCATAAGGAAAACTTGTATGTCTCGCAAATACTTACTCTCTCAAGAGCTTATGTGTTGTATTCATAATATTTCATATGTACATCCCATGTATAATAATATCTGGATGGCACATGACACCTATACTATAGTGACTAGAAGGCATGTTCTCATTGCCTCACAAATTTATCCTTAGTATAATCCAAATAGAAAAGGAATAATCGTGCATTGTACACTGCACCGTGGGTCCCATCCTTCTCTTTGGTATTTACACTTTTAGATAACTTAGAAGCTGATTTCACCCATATCTTACTCATCTATTTACTCTAACCAAAATTAATGCTCATGACCATTTGTCTATCTTGAGCACAACATTGCTCATGGACATCTATCAATTCCAATACTGCTTCATACTTAAGCTTTGTATTGACAAAGTTTCATTGATCTCTTTGATCTGTTACTCCTTTTTGACAAACTATCAAGTCTAAGTTAACCCTATTTCTTAGCCCATTTCAGCCTAATAGAGTTTCCAACCTTCTTTTCCATATAATGGATCAAACCTCGACGTTAGAAGTTTACAAGTACTAAAAAAATCATTTAATATTTGGTTTTCCTCTTTTGCTTGTTTGGCTACAATAATATATTGTGCATTCGTCCACTTGAATTTTTCATAGTATGATCATGGTCCACACAACCTTATCATTATTTTCTCATTCACAACTGAGACAACTTTCTTAGGAATACTAAGCAACTACCTCACACAATATATTACTTGAGATTGAAATCCCATAAATCAAGTTTCCAACCATGTTGGTTACCTTGGTGAGTTTCTCCACCACAACATTATGTTAGTTCCGCTGACATAGACAAGTTAAACTACCTTGCATTCTACCACTCCCTCTCTAGAATCTAAAGAGAATATACATGTCTTTCCAATGACGACATCCTATCTTCATTTTCTGGCACACTAGACATTATCTTGCCACATTCTATGGAGCTTCTTACTCCATATTTTCTAGATTATAGTGGTTCCTCACCTGAAAAATAACTTTGTCCCTCCAATTTCCTACCTCTAACATCAACTTTCTCATTCCATCCCTTAATTCTCCAAAATTTTGGATTCATAGGCTCTTTTATATCCCATATTAGTCTATTCTTTGACTAAGTGAAAACCTATTGTGTGGTCTCATTCCACATTTAATTCCGAAGTAATAATGGTTAGGAGTTTTGTGGAGATAAATCCCATTTATCTTACAACATCCATACCGTGGATTTATTCTATCCTTAGATTATTTTCAAAGATGTAATCCATATTTTAACTAAATCTAATTTTCCTGATAAGAATTGGTACTGATTTTGAGTATTAATCCTCGTTCAATCATGTTGGTTCCTAGTAGATATCAAATTTAATTGCATACCTAATTACCAAGCACAAAATTTTCTCATTATCTTAAGTGATTTACTTACATAGGTGAGTCTCAACCTCAATATACCCTAAGTCATCAACCAATGACTAGTTTGATTATATAGGTTATTCTAACCCTATATGTTACAATCAAGACCAAATGTACAACTCAACCAAGTAAGTTATTCCCAACCTATAGGTGTTAATGAGTAGTCTAGTATATATTTGGTGCAGGAGCACCTAGGCTAACCTCCATAGTTAGGAAATTTTGGCTTGTATCTGACATTAGCCAAATCAGAGTTATTGTGTATTTGTTTTGGACCTTAGAAGGTCATTGTTGTGGCTAGGTGAGTTAGTCATTAGGACTAAGATTCACCAAAGTTTAGTCAGCATTAATAGTTTTGCTTTGTTTAGCCTAAGTTGGAATTGGAGTCTTAAATTTGTTCTAAACACATGAATGTTGTTAGTAAGATGCCATGAGGCAGTTAAGGGAGTTGGATGCTCGAAATATAGGAGATAGAGGTCCTAGGAGTTAGGCAGAGGGCATAATGGTAAGATGCCAAAAAGTTGTTACAAAGTTGTCATGACAACATTTGCCATTATGGAAAATGTTGCATGCAACTCGGTCACCTTGGATCCCCTAAAAGATAGGAGTGTGGGATTGACCAACATCCCTAAAAACATGGAAAATGGCATCTAAGAGGTGGGGCTCGAATTCAAGCAAGGAAGTTTTTGTAATCAAGTTTTTGTTTTTGTTGGAATAGAAGAAGACTCTGCAATTTTCTGTGTTTACCGAATGTTTTGAGTGACAGTGCTATTAGAAGGATTCAATGCTTTGATTTGACATTGGATTTGTGTTCATAGTGTATTTCTAAGTGTATTTCCTTCTACAAGCAAGTTGTTTTGAGTTAGTTTAGTGTTTTTTTAAATAAGTTAGGGTCTAGGGGTTTACTGGTCCTGTCCTGACCAGTTTGTCTTTTTATGGCTCCCCCATGAAATCTAGCCACGAGAACTTCCTGAGAATAGATGGATTTGTTAGGGGAGCCAATTTTTTGTACATATTTAATGGTAGGAGTCATGTGGAGTCGAGTAGCAATGTGCAATAACAAACCCTAGGCGAGCTTAGAGTGCCCGGTTAGAGGTTTGACAGTCAAGAATTAAAGATTTTAGGTAGGGCTTGGAGTACAGTACGGAATAATTACGGTTCTAGGTAGGACAGAGACATTTCCTAACATGCCAGAAGGAATTAAGGTTCTGCAAATCCATTTGATTTAGTCTTGAGTGAGGAAACAGTGAAACCCTAGTAAATAGGTCTTTAAGCCCTATTTAACCTAGATTATAGGAAATTAGTGTACAGAGAGCTCAGGGGACTAAAAATTTGTGAATCTTTTAGAGGAACAAAAAGGGTATCTAAGTGTGAAATTTTTTTTCTAGGTTGTTTGGAAAGTTTGGGCAAGAATGACAAAAAGGTCACTGTCAAGGGCTACAAGGAACTAGGCCTTCTCAAGACAAATTCTTGAAATCGGTAAGAAAGCAGATTGAAGACCATTCAAGATGGATCCAGTTGGATGTACATGGTATGTTCCCAACATGTTTGGCACCCCTACAAACAATTCAAGGTTTTGTGTGATGTTGGCACTTAGAGTCTTCTAAGTGTAGGAGAGAATTTGCTAGTTCAAAGTGGTGTTAGTCTTTCAAGGTGAAGCAAAAATTGTGAAACTCTTGGAGAAGAGTCAGAACAGGACTTAGTTAATTATCTAAGCCTGACAAGAACCTAGTAGACATCAGGTTCCTAAATGAAGACAGGGAAAAGTCTTCTTAGCTAGTTGTGCAAGAAAACCTAGGAACACTTACACCATATTGGTATCAGAGCAAGGTTTGATCAGGCTTGTGATTGATGTTGCAACCCACTGAATCAGTAGGAGAAAATACACCATAGGAAGATAGAACCATGGTAACTAACGCTGAGTTAGCCAAGAAAGTAGAAGAGCAAGAAGAGGATAATCGGTTGCTAAGAGAAAGATTGTCCCAAATGGAGCAACTCCTGGATGAAGTCCAAGAGAAGGTAGATAAGGTAAAAGTTAAAATTGAACTAAAGGAAGAGAAGGAAGCAAAGGAAAAGGAAGTTGACTTGGAGGAGGAAGCTCCAACCCCTGACCCTATTCTCTCTGAAGAACCCTTCTTGAAGGAACTGAAGGCCTTAAGTTGCAAACTTTGGAAGGTGTGCCACTATTTAGTGGACAAATGGATCATGATTCAGTCATGGACTGGATTGAGAGTATAGAGAATCACTTTGAATGTGATGGTATAATAGAAGCCCAAAAAGTAAAGGTGGCCAAGTCAAGGTTGAGAGGTTCAACTCTCACATGGTGGAAGTTTGTGCAAACTGAAAGAGAGAAAGAAGGAAAGGGTCCTATAGTTACATGGAGAGGCATGGTAACCAAAATAAAGTAGACCTACCTACCTGATGACTATGAAGTCCAGTTGCATAGGAGGAGACATAATCTTAGACAAAAAGATTTGGATGTCCAAGCATACACTGAGGAGTTCCAAAATTTGTGCTTTAGATCAAAGGTGGTTGAAGATGAAAGCATCAAGCTAGCAAGGTATTTGAATGGACTCAAGTGGTCTATTCAAGAAGACATGAGTCTAGTGAACTTCAAAACCATCAGCCAATGTTATCAAATGGCCTTAAAGATAGAGGAGAAAGGCAAAAGAAAGCAAGAACAAACCTCCAAGAGTAGAGGTAAAGGAAAAGACAGCAGAGGACAAAGAGGTGGCTATGGTGGAAGGAGTTCAAAATCAAAGGCTCAAGGAGAAGTCAGGAACTCTGAGCAGCAAGAAGGAAGCTCTATTAGAGGTGGAAAAGGAAGAAGTTCTAGCTTTAGAGGAAGAAGTGGTGGACAAGGAAGAGGAAATTATTTTGCCACAATGAAGTGTTATCACTGCAATCAAATGGGACATTCGGCCTATAGGTGTCCAGAGAAAGGTAGTACTTCTCAAGGAGGTGATAGGAGAACTAATCTTGTTCATGATGAGGCAAATACAGTAGACAAACATTTTGAGGTACCATTAAATTCAGAGGAAGGTGAGAACCTCATGATGAGGAGAACTTTGATCAAGGAGCTGGTTAAAGAGGAACCAATCCAAAGGAGGACCCTGTTTAGGATAAAGTGTAAAATGATAGGGAAAGTATGTAGAGTCATCATTGACTCAGGGTCTACTAACAATATTGTGTCAGAGGAGACAGTCAGTAAGCTAAAGTTGACAAGGATACCCCACACCAGTCCTTACAAGGTCACATGCCTGAATAAAGGCCAACTTGTCTTAGTAAATGAACAAGCACGGGTGGAGTTCTCAATTGGTAGGTACAAGGACAAAGTCTTGTGTGATGTGTTACCTATGGATGCATGTCACTTGCTCCTAGGTAGACCATGGCAATTTGATCGCCAAGCTATGCATGATGGAGTGAAGAACTCTTATACCTTCAAGAAGGATAAGGTAACATTGAAAATTCAGTCACTGTTAGAGGATACAAAGGTGAAGATAGCAGGTCCTAACTTGCTCATGGTTGGTGAAAAAGAGTTCTTAGAAGCCTTAGAAGAGGGAGAAGGAGTTGGCTATGCATTAGTGTTAAGGCCAAGAGAGTTAAGTATTGATAAAGCAGCTGAGAAGCCAGAGTTACCTAAAGAAATATAAAAAATGTTGCAGACCTATGAGAGTATGCATTGGTCCAAGCATTACCCCCTAAAAGAAACATAAGTCATAGGATAGACTTGATACCAGGGGCTACCCTACCCAATAAGGCATCTTACAATATGACCCCTCAACAAAATGAGGAAATAGCTAGACAAATACAAGAACTCCTAAACCAAGGTCTCATTAGAAAGAGCATCAGTCCATGTGTAGTACCCACTGTCCTAGCACCTAAAAAGGGAGGGGAATGGAGGCTTTGTACTAATTCAAGGGCCATAAATAAGATAACCATTAGGTATAGGTTCCCTATCCCTAGGATTGAAGATGGATTGTCTAAGTGAAGCTAAGTACTATACCAAGATAGACTTAAAGAGTGGTTATCACCAAATTAGAATACATGAGGGAGATGAGTGGAAAACAGCTTTCAAAACCAATGAGGGTTTATATGAGTGGTTGGTTATGCCATTTGGGTTGTCTAATGCCCCCTCCACATTCATGAGACTCATGAATGAAATCCTCAAAGACTACATTGGTAAATTTGTAGTGGTGTATCTTGATGATATACTTATTTATAGCAAAACAAGAGAAGAGCATCTCAAACAGATAGAGTTGGTTTGCAAGAAGCTGCAAGAGGAGAAATTGATGATCAATTTAGAAAAGTGTGAATTCATCAAGACAGAGCTAGTGTACCTTGGATTTGTACTATCACATGGCAACTTGAAAATGGACAGTAGCAAATTGGAAGCCATCCTCAATTGGCCTACTCCAAGGACAGCAATAGAGGAAAGGAGTTTTCATGGCCTTGCTCAATACTACAGGAAGTTCATAAGACAATTTAGTGCTATTTGTGCTCCTATGTTGGATACCATTAAAGGAGGGATGAAGACTAAGTTTGTATGGAATGAGCAAGCTAACAAAAGTTTTGAGTTGTTGAAAGAAAAGATAGCTACCCAACCTGTTTTGGTGTTACCAAGCTTTGAGAAGCTATTCACCATTGAGTGTGATGCAAGCAATGTGGCTATTGGAGCTGTTCTCAGTCAAGAGGGTAGACCGGTGGCTTTTCATTCTGAAAATTAAGTGAAGCCAAGAAGAAGTATTCTTCTTATGACCTTGAGATGTATGCATTGGTCCAAGCTCTAAGGAAATGGAGGCACTACTTGCTTCCCAAGGAATTCATAGTGTATTCAGACAACCAAGCACTTAGTTTCTTGAATTCACAAGAGAAATTGAGTCACAAACACATGAAGTGGGTGGAATACCTACAAGCTTATACTTCAATATCAAGCACAAGAAAGGAGTACTCAACAAGGTAGGCGATGCCTTGAGTAGAAGAGTTCTCACCATTCAAGAGATTCAGTTGAAGAGCATGGGAATAGATCATTTCAAGAATCTATATGCAGATGATGAAGATTTTGCAGACATTTATAAGGTATGTGTTGAATACAAGAATCATTTTCATAGTAGATATGCTGAATATACTTTGCAAAGTGATCTTTTGTTTAAAGGGAATCAGTTATGTGTCCCTAGAGGCTCCATTAGAGAGAATTTGATACAAGAAAAGCATAATGGTGCATTGAGTGGTCACTTTGGGATCACAAAGACTCAAGAACTTGTTCAAAGGTTCTATTATTGGCCAAGGATGAACCTAGATGTTAGGAGGTATGTGGAAAGTTGTATAGTATGTCAAAAGGCCAAGGGTACTTCTTCAAATGCAGGCCTATACCAACCACTGCCTATTCCTAACAGGCCATGGGAATGCTTGAGTATGGATTTTGTAGTTGGATTACCCAAGACAAGACAAGGCATGGATAGTGTTTATGTAGTTGTGGACAGATTCAGCAAGATGGCTCACTTTGTGCCATGTAAAACAACCAATGATGCCAGTCAAATAGCCTCTCTTTTCTTCAAAGAGATAGTAAGGATACATGGGTTACCTATGAGCATTGTGTCAGACAGAGACACCAAGTTCATGAGTCATTTTTGGAAGACTCTTTGGCAGAGATTGGGAACTAATTTATCTTTTGGATCTGCATACCATCCCCAAACTGATGGACAGACTGAAGTTGTTAATAGAAGCCTTGGAAATTTATTAAGGTGCTTGACCAAGGAGTATGGTCAACAATGGGATCAGTTGATTGGACAAGCTGAATATGCCTATAATGACACTGTGAATAGGTCAACAGGGAAGAGTCCCTTTGAAATTAGTCTATGGTCTACATCCTAGAGGAGTCTATGAACTAAGAGACTTAAAGGATGGAGTCAATGGAAGTGGATATGCTGATGATTTTTCCTATGCAATGCAGGAGATTCATGATACAGTCAGGAAGACATTGACAGAGAAACATGAAGCATAAGACCAAGGTGGATGAGCATAGAAGAGAAGTTCAGTTCAATGTTGGAGACTTGGTGATGGTGCATCTAAACAAGTCCAGGTTACAAAAAGGAGTTCCTCACAAGTTGTAGATGAAGAGGATAGGTCCCTGTCCTATCTTGGCAAAGTATGGAAACAATGCTTTTAGAGTGGAGCTACTGGAAGACAGTGGACTGTCCCCTATTTTCAATATTGCAGACCTGGTTCATTATAAAGGACCACCACCAGACATGGATAAAAGTCTCAATGAAGTCATCCAAGATGTGGAAGAGCTCAAACTACCTTCTGCTACAGTCAAACAAGCTGACAGTATACTGGATACTAGGGTCTACAAGAAGACTAGAACCAAGGAATACAAGGAACATCTGATAAAATGGCATGGTCAACCTGATGCTGATGCAGTATGGATCAAAGAATCAGAGTTCAAGAAGTTGGGCATTGATCTCAACTTACTCAATCCAAGGGTGGATTGAACTCTTTTGTTTTGGGGAGGATGGTGCAGGAGCACCTAGGCTAACCTCTAACCTCCATAGTTAGGACATTTTGGCTTGTATCTGACATTAGCCAAGTTAGAGTATGTATGTATTTGTTTTGGACCTTAGAAGGTCATTGTTGTGGCTAGGTGAGTTAGTCATTAGGACTAATATTCACTCAAAGTTTAGTCATCTTATAGTTTTGCTTTGTTTAGCCTATGTTGGAATTTGAGTCTTAAATGTGTCTAAACACATGAATGTTGTTAGAAAGATGCCATGAGGCAGTTAAGGGAGTTGGATGCTCGAAATATAGGAGATAGAGGTCCTAGAATTTAGGCAGGGGGCATAATGGTAAGATGCCAAAAAGTTGTTACAAAGTTGTCATGACAACATTTTCCATTATGGCAAATGTTGCATGCAACTCGGTCACCTTGCATCCCCTAAAAGATAGGAGTGTGGGATCGACCAACATCCCTAAAAACATGGAAAATGGCATCTAAGAGGTGGGGCTCAAATTCAAGCAAGAAAGTTTTTGTAATCAAGTTTTTGTTTTTGTTGGAATAGAAGGAATTATGGAACTTTTTGTTTTACCAAATGTTTTGAGTGACAATGCTATTAGAAGGATTCAATGCTTTGATTTGACATTGGATTTGTGTTCATAGTGTAGTTCTAAGTGTATTTCCTTCTGCAAGCAAGTTGTTTTGAGTTAGTTTAGTGTTTTTTTAAATAAGTTAGGGTCTAGGGGTTTACTGGTCCTGTCCTGACCAGTTTGTCTTTTTCTGGCTCCCCCATGAAATCTAGACATGGGAACTTCCTAAGAATAGATGGATTTTTTAGGGGATCCAATTGTTTGTACATATTTAATGGTAGGAGTCATGTGGAGTCGAGTAGCAATGTGCAATAACAAACCCTAGGCAAGCTTAGAGTGCTTGGTTAGAGGTTTGACAGTCAAGAATTGAAGATTTTAGGTAGGGCTTGGGGTACAGTATAGAATAAGTACAGTTCTAGGTAGGATAGAGACATATCCTAACATGCCAGAAGGAATTAAGGTTCTGCAAATCCATTTGATTTAGTCTTGAGTGAGGAAATAGTGAAACCCTAGTAAATAGGTCTTTTAGCCCTATTTAACCTAGATTATAGGAAATCAGTGTACGGACGGCTCAGGGGACTAAAACTTTGTGAATCTTTTAGAGGAACAAAAAGGGTATCTGAGTGTGAAATTTTTTTTCCAGGTTGTTTGGAAAGTTTGGGCAAGAATGACAAAAAGGTCATTGTCAAGGGCTACAAGGAACTAGGCGTTCTCAAGACAAATTCTTGAAATTGGTAAGAAAGCATATTGAAGACCATTCAATATGGATCTAGTTGGATGTACATGGTATGTTCCAAACATGTTTGGAACCCCTGCAAACAATTCAAGGTTTTGTGTGATGTTGGCACTTAGAGTCTTCTAAGTGTAGGAGAGAATTTGCCAGTTCAAAGTGGTGTTAGTCTTTCAAGGTGAAGCACAAATTGTGAAACTCTTGGAGAAGAGTTGGAACAGGACTTAGTTAATTATCTAAGCCTAACAAGAACCTAGTAGACATCAGGTTCCTAAATGAAGATAGGGAAAATTCTTCTTAGCTAGTTGTGCAAGCAAACCTAGGAACACTTACACCAATATTCCAACCCAATAGGTAAAAATTAACCTAATGTTTCTCTCTTTATTTGAATGAACTTCTCATCCCAAATAGGTTATTCTAAACCTAGGGTTTCATTCAAGTATGAAGTATGATCAAATAATCATTCCAATAAAGATATTTTGATGTGGTTCACATAACATCACATCATATCTTACATACCTTCTCTATGGATTTATAGCTAAACCTTATCATCCCCAAGGTTTTCTATCATAGTTAGATAATATTTCCAAGTCGCTTCATGACATTGACATATCTCACACTATACACATAGTCTAACTATCTACGACTAGATCAACAATAGCTACTTCTTGTAAAGCAATAGGAGTAGTAAAAAACTTTGTTACAAATCTTAAGTAATCTAGATCTTCCCTTGTCTATCCCATAGACAATGAACTTCCCTTTCATTATCAAGTAGTCTACCTATCCTTTCCCTAAGGCATCAATGATAATAGCAATTGATTCTACAATCAATATATATGCAAGGTATGGTGTGATAATAGGTCACAACTCTCGACCTTTCCACTATTTTCCTCCAAAATTCTAATACCTTATCCTTGTGGTCATGAAGTACATGACTTAATTGTCATCATGACTTACTAAGAATTCAAAGTTCTCCAAATCAAAAAACATATCCACACTTTTTGTTGGGTGGGGTACTTAATCTGAGTCAATCCACTCTCTTCCTTCCCTCCTTAGTGTTTTCATGACATTCGTTCGACTCAAAGTTGAACTCCTAGAAAATATTTTCTTTCATGAAATGATTTAACATTCCTTTTTGTTGGCTTTCTATGTCCTTTTCTTGCCTCAATGGCATACCTTGAATATAATTTTTCACAAAGTTAGATTCATCATAGATTTCTATCTCATAGATTCAACATTTTGGATCATCCAATAGGAGATCTAATGAATAATTAGCAACTTTACAAGATAAAATTCATTGTTATTATCTTTCCAATATCCTCTTTGTGGAGGAATATCCATATTCACAAAGCCTCTTTTTTTGATGTACTTTTCAACTTAGAGAGTTGTTTCCTTACAACTTCTATTGATTTGACACATAGTGTCATATTGCATTCCATTTCCTTTTGGAACCTCTAACGTATGTTGGTTTTTATTGACACGTAGGTGAGTTCTACTTATACTCCAACCCATCTATGTACTATCCAAACCTTTGTTAGATCAATATGTTTTACCTTTTTAGGCTTCTTTCTCACAATCACCTTTCCAAGTGTCTTTGTTCCAACTCTTGGTAACTTATTCTCTCGTAACCTTTTAGAGATACTAAGGTTGTTTGGTTCACTTCTCATCTTAATCAAAACTCCAAATTGTTCTCATCAATTTTTGGTTGGTGGAAACATGTCCACTTTATTGATTACTTTTTTCCTGACCATTCTAGTTTTTTCCTTTATTCCTAAGGTACTATCTTCTTTCTTACAAGTCCCTAGCCTTTCTCAGAAATTAGATTCAAGTCAAGAGTTCTCCAACCTCTTGGATACCTCCTTCGGTGACTTTCTACTTCAATCCATATGCCAATAATGCATACTCATGAATTTCTAGTATTCTTCCTAAATCCAAGTATTCTTTGTCTATAGGTTGCTATCAATAAGGGAGATTTTCTCAATATTCTTTATCCCTTAGAGTTTTATATCTATCTCATAGTATGAAGGTATATTGGGTATACTTCATATTGGTTTCCACTCGAGGGATGACTATTAACTAGTCCCAAAATTTTAACAAGTTTCTAGGAATCTCATCTTCCTTTAATTTATCCATGTTCTTTTCTCTTTCTATCTTGGCATAAGAACATTTCACCCATTATCTTCTGATAAGGTTTATGTAACATTTGTGTAATGAGTTCATAGGTTCTAGTGTTGAACTTGGCAGCTCTAATATCACATGTAACAACCCCAGTGTTCTTCATAGTAAAATTTCCAATGTTTTCACCTTAAGTGAATAAATCATGATGCCATGACATAGCAATAAAAAAATTTCTTCCAATAATGTAAATTACATTCTTAATTGAAATAACACAATTCCAATTTGTCATTGCAATCCAAAGTAATTATACAAATATTTCCAACACATAGATTTCATTTTGAACAAAGATGACATACAATACTCAATAAGGATTCTATTCTAATATAATAATTTCATAAATTACAATATTCCAATAATGTACAAATTTATAAACATAGCTCCACTGCACTTCTTAGCATAAAATATAGATGGTCCAGGAATCAACCTTTCAAAACCTTGGTCTTCTATCGCCTGCTAGGAAGGAGAAGCATCACTGAAGCACTTTTTCACCAACCATGGACTCATATACAATCCCCCACACATCTATCAATGATAGATGCCACTACCCTTCGATGAAGGTATTGGTTGGGTAAACCCATACAACATACCACTCTAAGCTTAGTGTTGTGCCCTACATGACTAAGATTTATAACCCACACTAGGTAGCCCTCATGTATTTAAATGGACACAATGAACTCATAGTGGAGCCCCGGGAAATCACACTACTTTGGCCAAAGTGTTCTCACTTAGTATAATCAAGCGATGTTCTACCATTCAATTACACTATAGCAAGCTCGTTTTAACTTAAGTCCATTATATCTATGCTTAGGCAATCCCTCTCCACGAGAAAGCTACTCCCTAGGATAAGCTATCTCTTTAACAACCTAAGGAAACATACCTCATAAAGCAAGGTACTAGTTCCCTCCCTTGATTGGACAACAATCCTAGAAGAAACCTACTAGTCCCCTCCCTTCACTGGATAAGAATCCTAGGAGTAACCTACTAGCCATCTAGCATAATTAAATATCTAGCTATGAGTGTTCCTTAAGAAGTCTATGCTCGATCATATCTAGTATAATAACAATACCTATGACAAACATTCTCTCTTACCCATGTCTAATCATATCTAGTATAATAAAAAAATACCTATGACAAACATCCCTCCTATCATGGAGTAAATACAAACACAATGCATGGCCTCAATTGAAGAATTGTCATAACAATAGATGATTCCATTTGAGAGTATCACCTTTTTGACTAAAAGGGTTAAAACTATGAATAAGCCTTATGCATCCCATGTTTATTCATATCTAGTATGAAATACTTATGATAAACATATTCCTCCTATTGTGGAGTATTTACAAGAAATTCACAAAAATAGTAAACATCTTCTACTTTTCTTTCAAGGCAAGCATTACTTTTCCCTAATTTCTAGTAACCATAATAGACTAGTCTAAACAATCAAGAAACAAATCATTCAACTCTAATACAAACAAGGGAAGAATATCTTCATGCCTATGATAACCTTTCCAATAGACTGGTTGCAAACACAACACTTCTATATCAACAACTAGCCTGGTATCGATCCTCCAACAAAGTCTCAATAACCACTATCTCATAAGTTGGAAAATACTTATGTCAAAATAATAATAAACTCTCTCTAATACTCAAGGCTCTCACTCACTATACTTGGCAGAATATTGTAGACAGAAAAGTAAATAAAATGCAGAGACTTTCTCAAGGAATAATGTGTAGAAGAATGTGTCCAAACAAATGAACAAACCCACTATTTATACAACAATCTGGTAACTACTTAGTCTATAGTTTAGGCATGAGTTTTGATAGCAGTAAGCATGCACAACAACACATCTATCTCAGCTAAAAGGAGGCAAACATGTAAGCACATACTCAGCTTAAATAGCTACAAATTGACTTAGTTAAATGACAACAATTAGAGACAAATTAAAATCTCCATATGATAGAATTCGGTTTGCATTTCATAATGGACATCTACAGGTATAAGGATTCAAAGGTGGTGCCAAATCCTCATTATTCATTCTTAGAGATGGTGTGATTTCCTTCTTATTAGAAATAGTCAATATCAAGTATGCGACACCAAGGTTGTATCGACTTAGTATTGGTGTGAGTTGATTCACATATTAAATTTATCTGACAAAGTCATTGAATGATTCACATGCATTTACAAATGTTGGTTGATACTTAAAAAACACGACAAATAGAGTTTACTAAGTATATGACTCTCTACAAAAGGGCATCAACTTATTCTATCATCATTCATCAACTTAATGGTTGCTCCGTGTTTGCAAATTAGAAACTCTTCATACATAGACAACAAAAGTATAATGTAGCTTATAAACATTGCTATGATAATCAACCTCAAAGCATGTAATCTTCTATATGCAGCATGCTCACTCATATGTGCTATTGATTCCAACACACAATGCTTGAATACCACTTTATAAGGGATTCGTATTGTAGATGTTTAAATTTGGACACTTAATTTATCCAAATTTATCCCCTTTAATTAATAGCTTTGATTCGACCAAATCCCTAAGGTATTTAATCAATAATACCTTATCTCTTTAATCCTCCTTCCATCAAATGAATTAAATAAATATCACATTTATTTAATTCCTCCTTATGTCACATCCTCCATCATTTTTATCTTATCCTAATCATTCTTCTAATCTCATCATTAGGATGTGCACATGCCTAATCCTTGATTAGGAGGTGTCACATCCTCCAACTTTTGCAAGTTGGCCTCTAATCTCTCTTAGCCACCTAACCATTCTCTAATCCTTCACTAACTAAGCCTAATCAACCTCTCAAGGAATTTTTAATTCCTTTTATTCTTTCAAGGAATATTAAATTCCTTTTCTCTTCCCCATGTCCTTTATGACATGTGTCCTTAGTCAACCTTATTAAATACTTTTCTTTTTGACAGGCATCTCCTTCCCCATGTGATTTTTTTCTCCTTTAATCCCCCAAGGCAATAAAATAATTCCTTCACTTCCCCCCACATGTCCTCTATTCATTCTTTATTATTTCCCATCTCCCCATGTGAATATTTGAGGAATTTTTAATTCCTCACATGTCCTCTCACCCACATGGGGACAAGGACCTCCTTTATGAGGAGATCTTGTCCAATCCCAAGGTACTTTGTACCCCTCTCCATGTCGTGTCCTTCTCCCTCCACCTCATGTCCACTTCACCTTTTAGGGCTATCTCACATGCCACATGTCAAGATGTGAGGGCTTGTGAGTTCTCAACTCACCTTAGCCCTACATCTTGATATTTGGTGGATCAATCTCAACCGTCCATTTCCCCTAGGATTTCCCAAAAATCCTATAAATACCCCCTCTTTTCTCTCATTTTGGGGAGATCATTTGTGCTAGCCAAACTCTTGCAGTTTTGTTTCTCAACCAACACTTAGCTATTTTCATGTTTCCAAGCATCATTTGCATCTCACATCTCACATCTTGTGCCATCCAAGGAGCATACACGTCAAAGATCGAAGGGCCAACCAAAGGATCGACTCAATGCAAGGTATAAAGTTCTATTTTGTGGCTTTGTCTTGTTTTGTTTCCAACTTAGGCTAATCTTGAAGTGTAGGTTGTTTTAAGTTGTTTGTTTGCACTCTTTGACTTGTTGCTTGTTTTCTAACACCTCTATTCGACCTATCACACGTATCTTTAAAAGACCTCGGTGCGCCTTAAGTTTTCAATATGTTGGTTTTCATTTAAGCCATACTCTACTATACATGGCTGAGCCCTTAATTAAATAAGCATCCTTCTATATATGTTGCGCCATCTCTAAAGTTAAAATATGCATTTTAAAAGCATAATCAATGCTATTTATAATAGCAACATATAAATTATATACATATATAGCAAACAAATATAGCTACATATTTATATTACATATCACACACATATATATACACTCCTCTATATAAGCATTAACACTTACGTGTATATATATATGTATAGATATATGCACGCCTATATAAATATATACCATAATCATTCGATACCTCGATTGAGTATATCCTTGTTTATCATTACCCACCAAACAATACACATGTGCTCATACATACACATATATGCATATACGTTCATATACATATTTAATATGTACACACATATATATACACCATGTTGAACAAGTATATCTCCATTCGCTACACAAATGAATACAACAAGATAACCTGAACACATAATAATAATATATTATATATATATATAAATACATATATATATGTACATATATATATGTATATATATGTATATATATATATATTTATACACTCCTCTATTAAGAATTTACACTTATATGTGTATTGTATATATATACTATTTAGAAACATGATAGTCAAATGATCCATTCAATATTTGAATGATCATGACCTACATGACTATAGCATCATATCAATTATTTATATACATATATTCATATCTATACATATGTCATTGTACTTGTATGGACATCCCATTATATCCATTGTACACATATGTCGACTTATGCATATATATACATGTATGTATATATCCCAATACTCATTCAACCACACAAACAAATGCAGTAGGATAAGGAAGGACTCACAAGCTCAAACAGATAACATCAACCAAGCATGCATTCAGTAGTAATCAAGACCCTTACTAATGCAGACACATTACGTTGGGGATGACTTACCTACTTCTCACATGATAACTTGACTCAATTATTCTATTATGGTGTGTGTAAGCTCAGATAGGTTACATTACTAGTTACCTGACCAAGACCTTTTGGAGGAATTAACATATACCTCCATCCACATTCTCAAAATATGCCCAAGGTAGTCAACTATTCAACAAAATATGCATTACACATAATACATCTCCATAGAATATTAATTCAATAACCATCCATTTCACACTCATATGCATTTCTTCATATGACATTAAATGAAATAACGTTCATTCATAATGCATTGATAACAAAGTGCAAGCATAATTTATTCATCCATAGAATTCACATTACATTCACATTTTACCCTACATAGTAATAGTAAATAGTAATTACATAATTTGGGGTGAAACATTTCTGGATTAGTCTGGTTCTGACACACGTACTATTTTTAGTAAGTGTTATTTTTAGTAATTGGTCCAACATGTAGAGTAGTGTAGGGTTTCATGTTTGGGAAATGTGTGGAAGTTGCCCATTGAGCTTTAATGCCTTGTGCCAATCCTTACTGTGGGGTTTTTCAATGTTTAGGTATGGCTTTCTATTTTTAGCAGGGGACCAGTCTCGTGGCTTCAATCTTCAATGAGGTCATTGCGCATATTAGTTTCTCTCTGGCTTGAGTCTTGGATACTACTCATTATTTTTAGTACCTTCTAAAAATAGTAAGTATATTTTGGGTAAGGTGGACCTAGTCAGAGCTCACTCTTAGCAGCACATTCTTCATTGAGGTATTAGTTTGCTAAGGTTGAAATAATTTAATATTTTATTTTCCCTTCGAAAATGGATTATTATAAAGTTACTTTATAACTTAAAGTTGAGGGGAAAGGGGACATTAAAAATTACTTTGGTGCCTAAGTGATAACTTTAAGTCATTTTAGAAGGCTACAAAAGTGCAAATAGTTTCCTTATGAGCAGACCCCTTGGCCTAGTTGCACAATGTTGTTTGAAAAGAGGGGCCATGTATCTCAAGTGGATGCTTTGAAAAGAGGTTTATTTATCAATTTTAAAGGTTAATGTTATGCCTCATAAGGTTGGACACCTAGTTTGGGCTAAAAGTCAATTTTAAATTAAAAATCAAAACTAGAATTTTGGAGGCAAAAAGTTGGATGCCCCTCTTGGGGTAATTTCATGAAATTTCATAAAGTGAAATGAGAGGGAAATGTATTCAAACTCAAATGAAAGTTTCCCTAATCCTTCCCTCACTTTATAAATTTGAGTTTTGGCTCTCATTTGGATATGGATGATTTTGGTTGCATAAGGAGATGTTGGTTTTTCGCCAAGAGGTTTGAAAGTGAGTGTTGAGGATGAAAACCCTTGACATCTCAAATTGGTTTTGGTAGTACAATACCTACCCTAGCTGGTGGAAGGGTGGTTTCATCCAGAAATCACATTTGGAGCTTCAAGTTGCAAATTTCAGTCAAAAAGAATGAAGATCTTATAGAATTTTTGATGAGTTTCAGTTGGGTTTTGGTTTGCAATGGTTTCTTCTCATTTTTTGTGTGAATGTCTAGGAGATCTAGAGTGGTTTTATAATTTTCTAGGCTTGTTAGTATTTGGACTTGAACTTGGGTTTTTGGCTCATAACTCATTATCATAATTTATTTGCAATGCGGGTATTCAATATTCAGTTCCTCCTAGAAAAAGCGACCAAGGACATATATTGGAGTTATTTTATTAAGCAAACCCTAATTTATTAGACCAGGTCAACCTCTCATAGGTGGCTCCATTTCAAAGGTTTTCTCTCAGTTGCAACCTATTGATGTATAGGCCTTCTTAATGCAATCTAGGTATAAATATTATCAAGTGCTAGGTGTGGAAAGAAGGATACATTGCATGCTCTTCAAGTAGATTAGTTCATGGGATGTTTGATATTCAAGTTTTGTTGATATCTTATGAATTTGTAGGTCTAAAAATACATACTTTCTGAGTTTGTTATGAGTTGGTTAAGTTTGAAAGTAAATATTTTCTAAGTATGTCATTGTATCTCAAGACTAAAATTTTATGTTATTAAAATTTGATTATTGAGAGTTATGAAAGTGTCTTTTCCAAGTGTATTGGCTTCTATACTATGTACTTGCATTATTTACTTCATGCAATATCAAAACATGAATGAAACATGAAATTATATGCATTAAACACTCTCAAACAAACATAAACAACAAGCATTGAAAAAAAAAAAATGGGGTCTTATATTATAGTGGTATCAGAGAACAAAATAATCTTGCCTACCAATGGGTAATAGAAATCCAAGAGAATTAGTGACTGAGAAAGAATGTACCAAGAAAACATGGGTGAAAGAAGAGAAGAAGCTGAAATACATATTGGTAATAAAGATCGTATGATGCAACTCTTGGATGCAGTGGTTAGAGGTCAAGAAAGAGCAACCCAATGTGCTCAAGAGACTAATCAACAACTTGCATAGTTGATACAAAGATTGGATTGTTTGGGGAAAGATAATGATGTGGGGCAATGAAGGGAAGCCAATCAATAGAATGGAGCAGCCATGGCTAGGCCTCTTATACCTATATTTCAACCAAGAGTAGAAGCACAACCCAATCAAGAGATTGCCTTAGTTATGTTGCAGGATCAATTTATACAAGATTGGTTGGATGCAAGCCCTGGTTTCTAGCATGACATATCACTTCAGGATTATATAGATCTCAAGATGAGGCATACACCCAACAAGGTCAATAGAGAACATCATAATGACTTATGAAGGAAAGTTGGAAAACTTAACCTTCCTTATTTTGATGTGACTGGTGAGATTTCAGTGAGAGCATAGGTTCAAAGGGTGGACACATAATTCAATCAAAACCACATGCCTGAAGAAGAATCCACAAAATATGCTGCTATGCACCTTGATGGAGTTGCACATAAGTGGTGGCATCATGGGATGATCGTAATGGGGCATTGCTCATATTACATCATATATTGAGTTTATTGAGAGACTCATAGAGAGTTTTGACAAGAGGGAACCAAAAATTCATTTTAGGGAAGTTGCAAAGTTGAAACATCATGCGTTCAATGAAGAGAAGGTGGTTGAAGAGAAGTTCATAATAGAAAAATTAGATGAAGTGGTTGCTTTGAAGCTTGATGAATGTGAGACAGAGCCTTAGGATGACTCTTGGGCCATGCATGTAATTGCTATAGATGAGGTTGTGCATGAAGGAATTTCCAAAATAGCAGCCTTGTGTAATCCCTTAGAGCTATCCAATGAAGTTGAGATACCTTTAGATGATGGGAATGATGAAAACAAGAGAGATGATGTCTTTGAATCAGTTAATAATGATAATTCTTTACCCCATGTGGGTAATGGTGACACAGGTGGATGGAGAGAGATGGTTATGATGATTTCAGTGATAATGAGTTGGAGAGTGAATTATTTAGAAAGAAAACTACTCATGAGGAGCACAATGAACACTTAGTATCTAAACAAAGTGATCAGTATTTCTACACATGGGATCCAAGTGTGTTGGAACCTAAGTATGACAAGGATCTGTTGGAAAAATAAGGACAGACAACTAAGAGGGGGGTGAATCAGTTGTCACAGAATATTTAAACTTTTCAAACTTAACTTAATCTCAAATCTAATGAATGAACAATAAACCAAAAACAATCAACACATCACAAACATAGAGAACACCATATTTTTTACGTGGAAACCTGTTAGAGGAAAAACCACGCTGGATGTTAGTCCACAATATTATACCCTATTAAAAGTATAAAGAAGAATAATGGGAATGCACATGCATTCAAGCACACTTCCTAGAGCTCACTGCTCAAATACAAGAGGGATCACTTCCCAAAGAAGATACACTGTATTACAATAATTCATATTAGATATGTAGGGTATGAACTGAGAAAATAGCTTCTACAAAAGCCTGATTAAAGTTCTAGTTAAGCACAGAAACACTCTTTCACACTTCGCTCAAACTTCTTCACACTCTGCTCTGCAATCGAATGACTTGGTCACTATTTGCACACTTTCTCTTTCTCTAGCACTTCTTCACTACATAACTTCGCACTAACAATCACTCTTATATATCTGCAACATGGAATTACATCAAAATCTTCGTCGGCCAAAATAAAATATAAAACATATACACAATGTCGACCCAAATTTACAAGTAATTTTTTAATGCAAATCAAACATCGTCGGCCACAACATAATGAAGACTTAAAAAAATATCCTCGAGTGCACCAAACATTCAAAGTTTAATCTCCAAGGATCCACATGTTACAACCACCATGTCAGCCAAGAACATAAAAACCTAAACACACAAGAGAAAAATCACTGACCATGAGCACACAGATCAATGCAGACATACAAAAAAGATAGAGCATGATCTATAACCATCCACAAGCATCAAGAATCATCAGAGAAGCATCTGTAGCAATTGAATTTACTAGAATCACATCAACTTCAATCAAGAACACTAATTGAAGCCACATAAAAACTATCAGAACACAACTATTCATAACACAATTAAATCTTCATGCAGACCTTTGAAAATTTTAGTAGATAAACTAGATACACTCAGCAATAAACCCTTTAGTCCACAATGACTGATCATCAACGTACTGAGCAAGACACCTTCATGACCTTCACTATTCCACTGTCAACCTGCAACTCTTTCTTTAACAATTTTCTCAATATCTTCGACATATATATCCTACAATACATCAATGCTAATAGCATTGACATCAATGACAACCACATATCAAAAACACAACCACAACATCCAACAATCTCCCCCTTTGGCATTGATGGCAACACATGATGTGAAAAAAACCATCAACGCAGCTAACTCTTGACACTTACTCCCCCTTAGGATCTAACTCATAATCTTTCTCCCCAGATAATCACCAGTTTTTCACATGACTCTTCTCTCCCTTTGACATCAATGGAAAAGATAAGCATTATATTTCCACATACAAGCTTTGAACCACATATTTGAACCTTTGACTACTCCCCCTAAGTAGCAGCCATGGAAACATCAATCTAGATCAAAATATAGCTATGAAGCACACAGATTGATGTAAGTAAATGCATCTCTAGTTCTTATCAAGAGGGGTAATCACCCCTAGCATCCCTCTAAGATACTCAAAAGTATCCTTTGGCAACGGCTTGGTGAAAATGTCTACAATCTTTTCTTTGGTAGGAACATACTCCAATCTAACTTCTTTCTCACTCACTTTCTCCCTCAGAAAGTGAAACTTGATTGATAAATGCTTGGTCTTAGAGTGTAGCACCGGATTCTTCGATATGTTTATTGCACTTGAGTAAAATTATTTGCAGCAACAATATACTCTACCTTAGCAGTAGATAGGGAAATGGAATTATGCTTTTTACTCAACCAAGACACCAGCTTCTTCCCTAGGAAGAAGACACCACCACTAGTGCTTTTCCTGTCATCTACATCTCCTAACCAATCCACATCAGTATAGGTACTCAAGGTAATATCATCATCTTTAGGATACCAAAGCCCAAAATCAACTATTCCTTTCAGGTATCTGAAAATTCTCTTTACAACAGTCACATGAGATTCTTTCATATTAGCTTGATATCTAGAAACCATACACACAACATTCATGATGTCTGGTCTGGTTTGATGTATCTTGTTTGATTTTCCTTAGGAGAATCATAATTATGTGTTAACTTGCATCCGGTTACCATGGGTGTACCAGCAGGATTTGAGTCTTCCATGCCAAACTTCTTTAGCAACTCTCTCACATATTTGGTCTAAGATACAAAAATACCATTGTCTAACTGAGTGACTTGCAATCCCAGAAATAAATTCATCTATCCAATCATACTCATTTCAAATTCACTATTCATTTCATCAAAAAACTTCATACATAGATCATCATCACCTCCAAAATTAATTTCATCAACAAAGACTTCAATAATCAACTCTTTATCATGATCCAACTTAAAATACAAGTTGTTGTCAGCAGTACCTTTATTGAATCTAAGCTTTAGTAAGTATTTATCCAGTCTAGCATACCAGGCTCTGGGGGCTTGCTTGAGTCCATACAAAGATTTCTTTGATCGACAAACCATGTCTTCCTTATCAGTTAGTTGAAATCCATCTAAGCGTTCTACATATACCTCTTCTTCTATCTCACCATTCAGAAAGGATGACTTCACATCCATTTGATAGACTTTGTAGTTCTTATATGCGGAATAAGCAAGAAATAATCTTACAGCTTCAATTTTGGAAATAGGGGCAAAGGTTTCTTCAAAATCAATACCTTCCATTTGTGAATACCCTTTACATACCAGTCTTGCTTTATTCCAAACCACTTCACCTTTTTCATTCAGTTTATTCTGAAAGACCCATTTAGTACCATTCACATTTTTATCTTTAGGTTTGGAAACAAGAATCCATGTATCATTCTTTTCAATTTGCATCAGTTCTTCCTTCATAGCTTCCATCCAGTGTTCATCATTACAAGCTTCATTGACATTGTTAGGCTCAGTCTTGGAAATTAGACAATACTCTTCTACAATCCTTCTTCTAGTCTACACACCTTTATTCTTATCTCCTATAATTTGATCTTCAAAATGATTTAGCTTTAAATACCTCAAAATTTTAGGATTCTCTCACACTTTTGGTTCTTTTGTTCTTTCTTCTACACTTCCACTTGTCTCTCCTTCCTGAATTTCTTGATTTATCAGAACAATTTGAACTTGATTCTATGTGTGAACATTCTTCCATTTTTCTATACTATCTTGTTGGTCATCTAAATCATATCCACAGTATCTGGATGATCTAGCAGAGTCCTCATCGACTCTTACATTTGCACTTTCAACAATTTTTCTTAATCTTCTATTATAGCATCGGTAAGCCTTGCTTTTAGTAGAGTAACCTAGAAAGATTCCTTCATCGCTCCTTGCATCAAGCTTTCCTATGTCCTCATCTCTTAATATAACACTTGCTTCCAAAGATCTTGAAATATTTAACAGTATGCTTATAACCAAACCACAACTCAAAAGGAGTCTTACCAGAAATACCACTGAAATTTACCTAGTTTAGAGTGTACACAATAGTGTTTATAGCTTCTCTCCAATAGATGTGAGGCACATTTCCTTCCAACATCATTGTTCTAGCAGCATCTAGAATTGTTCTGTTCTTTCTCTCTACAACTCCATTTTGTTGAGGGGTTCGGGGAGCAGATAACTATCTTTTGATTCCATGCTCTTCACAAAAATAAATGAACTCCTGGGAGGTGAACTCACCACCTCTATCTGAACTTAGGTATTTAATCTTCAGACCTATTTCATTCTTTGCAATAGCTTTGAAACTTTTGTACTTCTCTAATGCTTCACATTTTTCTCTTAGGAAAGCAACCCATATCATTCTAGAGTAATCATCAATAAGAAGCATAAAGTACCTTTCTCCTTGTAGACTTTTGATTCTGGAGGGACCGCACAGATCAATATGCACTAGCTCCAGTACTCTATTTGAATGATATTGTTTGCTCTGAAAAGAAACTCTAGTCTGTTTTCCCATCTGACATTCCTTGCATATTGTGTTAGTAGGCTTTACTAGCCTAGGTAGATCTCTTACTTCTTGAGTGGAGCTTACCTTGACAATGTTATCAAAATTCACATGACATAGTCTCCTATGCCATAACGAGCTTTCATCTACTTGAGCAATTAAACAACTTTCATTAGTAGTACTTAGGTGAAAAATATTACCTCTTGTCTTTGTACCTGAAGCAATTACCTTTCCAGAGTTTCCAAGTATCTTGCATCTTCCATCTTTAAACTGAAGATTGTAACCCTTTTCCACCATCTATACAACACTCAACAGGTTATGCTTTAAGCCTTCAACATAAAGGACATCATTAGTGTTATGTTTACCACCAAGAAAAATAGATCCTCTTCCATGAATCACACCAACATTGTTATCTCCAAATATTACAACCCCGCCATCATATTTCTCTAGACTTGCAAATTTTATTTTGTCACCACTCATATGGTGTGAGCATCTGCTATCAATAACCCACTCATCCTTTTCTTCAATTAAAGTTGTAAGAACTTTCTCAACTTTAGCAGATTCAATAGCCACTAGACCATTTTCATTGATAGCAATGAAAACCCATTCATCTTCATTTCCATTTTCTTTATCATATTCTTCATCAGTCACACCTTCTTCAACATAATAGCATTTCTTTTGAAATCTAGGTTTGTTAGGCTTAGACCTAGGAACTCTTTCAGGACACCTTGAAGCAAAATGACCTATTTTATTGCAAGAGAAACATTTAATAGGAAACTTTCCTTTATACTTACCTTGTCCTCTGCCTTCTTTCTTCACAATTAGTGCTTCCATCTCTTCTACCTCTCTTTCTTCATCTTTAAGTTGTTCCATCTCTTCCTCATACTTGAATGTCTTTCTAGAACTCTCTCTTGGATCATATCTTTGCTTGTTTCTTCTGAATACGGAGGCCTTAAATGCAGATTCAGTCTTCAGGGCAGAATCACCAATTCACTCAACTCAAAGGCGACAAGTTTACCAATCAACATATCTCTTGTCACATTTTTTACTATTTTGAGCTCTTCAATAGCATGATCCTTTGATTTGTAAGAGGGAGGCAATGATCTGAGAACTTTAGCTACAATTTCTTGTTCATCCAAGGTACCATCGACACATCTAATGCCCATCACAAGTTCATTTACTCTTTGCATAAAAGAAGAAATATTTTCATCTTCACCCATCTTCAAAGTTTCATACTTTCCTTTCAAACTTTGTAGCTTAGCGACCTTGACAAGTGCATCTCCTTCATACAAAGTCTCCAGCTTCTTCCAGATCTCATGAGTTGTCTTCAGATCCATCACATTTGTCATTTCCAAATTTGTCAGATCACTCAACAAAGCTTCAATAGCCCTGATGTTAATCTCAACCTCTTTAATCTCATCAGGAGTGGAAGGACCATTCTGAGGAATAACATATATGTTCTTTGCAATCTTCCGTAAGGGTTCACCAATACACCTCAAATGAAACTTCATTCTAGCTTTCCACTGAGAGTAGTTTGTTCCATCCAATCTAAGACAGCCCTTCTTGTATGATGCCATCTCAGATCACCTCAATATTTTAAACTTCTTCAGAGGAACCTACTTTGATACCAAATGTTGGAAAAACAAGGACAAACAACTAAGAGGGGGGGTGAATCAGTTGTCATAGAATATTTAAACTTTTCAAACTTAACTTAACTTAATCTCAGATCTAATGAATGAACAATAAACCACAAACAATCAGCACATCAGAAACACAGAGAACACCAATATTTTTTATGTGGAAACCCTATTAGGGGAAAAAACCATGCTGGATGTTAGTCCACAATATTATACCCTATTAAAAGTATAAAGAAGAATAATGGGAATGCACATGCATTCAGGCACACTTCCTAGAGCTCACTGCTCAAATACAAGAGGGCTCACTTCCCAAAGAAAATACATTGTCTTATAGCAATTCGGATTAGATCAGTAGGGTATGAATTGAGAAAATAGCTTCTACAAAATCCTGATTACAGTTTCGGTTAAGCACATAAACAATCCTTCACACTTTTCTCAAACTTATTCATACTTTGCTCTACAATCAAATGATTTTATCACTATTCACACACTTGCTCTTTCTTTGGCACTTCTTCATTACATAACTTCACACTAACAATCACTCTTATATATCCACAAAATGGAATTACATCAACAACTTCGTCGGCCAAAATAAAATATAAAACATACACACAATGTTGGCCCAAATTTACAAGTAAATTTTCAATGTGAATCAAACACCGTCAGCCACAACATAATGAATACTTAAAACAATATCTTTGAGCGTGCCAAACATTCAAATTTTAATCTCCAAGGATCCACAACACGTTACAACCACCATGTCAACCAACAACATAAAAACTTGAACACACAAGAGAAAAATCACTGACCACGAGCACACGGATCAACGCAGACGTGCAACAAAGATAGAGCATGATCTAGATCCATCCACAAGCATCAAGAATCATCAAATAAACATCCACAACAACTGAATTTACTAGAACCACATCAACTTCAATCAGGAACACTAACTGAAGCCACATAAAAACTATTAGAACACAATTGTTCATAACACGATTAAATCTTCACGCGAACCTCTGAAACTTTCAGTAGATAAACAAGATATAATCATAAATAAGCCCTTCATTCCACAATGACTGATCATCAACGTACTAAGCAAGACACCTTCATGACCTTCACTATTCCACTATCAACCTGCAACTCTTTCTTTAACAATTTTCTCAATATTCTCAACATATACAGCCTACAATACATCAATGCTAATAGTGTTGACATCAATGACAACCACATATCAGCAACACAACCACAATATCCAATAGGATCCACATTGGGATGAATTTTTGTTTGTTTTTAATGATTTCCTTACGTCATCCCAAGAGCCATGCATAGAGGATGGCATTGACAGTGATGTTTTCAAATCTTGAAAAGGAATTTGATTTCACATTGCAAGTAGCTGATTTTGAGTAGAGACCTTGTAGCTTGGTTGATTTGGACTCACAATCCACTATTGGAGATGATAAGGGAGAGACTCAAGTGATTTGGGAAACAACCACTTAGGAGGGATACATTGAGCATACCCTTTCAAAAAGAAAACATCAGCTCATAGGACCATGAGATCCAGGTGTTTGGGGACCAAAGTATGATAAAGAATTAGTTTGGGAAGAATCTTCTTCTAACCAAGCTGGTGTCCCAACCTTAGAGCAGGGTATGTGCAGGATCATCATGGAAAAAATAGGCCCTTAAGTGGCAATGAAAAAAAATTAGAGTTAGGCAACTTGACGTAAAAATTTGAATAAGTTATCTATATTATTTCAAAAATATGTAAGAATAGAATTTGTAGCAAATTGAATGTAGTTTCTAAACTACTAAGTTTATTTTAAAAAAAATCTATTTGGTGAAAATTTGAAATTTCAATGCAGTAGTACTTAAATTTCAGGGAAAAAATAAGAAGTAGGTGTCTGTCTGACCACCCTAACCACAATAAAATGATAATATTTTTTTATAAGATTTTAGATGTAAGTAGAGGACTCATGTCTCAATGTGGTGCATATTTTTTTTCTAATATACATTGAGCATACCCTTTCAAAAAGAAAACATCAGCTCATAGGACCATGAGATCCAAGTGTTTGGGGACCAAAGTATGATGAAGAACCAGTTTGGGAAGAATCTTCTTCTAACCAAGCTGGTGTCCCAACCTTAGGGTAGGGTACATGCATGATCATCATGGAAAAAATAGGCCCTTAAGTGGTAATGAAATTCAAAAAATTCAGAGTTAGGCAACTTGACGTAAAAATTTGAATAAGTTATCTATATTATTTAAAAAATATGTAAGAATAGAATCTATAGCAAATTGAATGTAATTTCTAAACTACTAAGTTTATTTTTAAAACAATCTATTTGGTGAAATTTTGAGATTTCAATGCAGTAGTACTTAAATCTCAGGGGAAAAATAAGAAGGTGTCTATCTGACCACCCTAACCACAATAAAATGATAATATATTTTTTATAATATTTTATATATAAGTAGAGGACTCATGTCTCGATGTGATGCATATTTTTTTCTAATTTTTTTTCCAAGTAAATAATTAATTATGAATTTTTATTACAACTTTTAAAAAATATAAAAACTCGTATGCCTAACCACCTTAACTTGGTCAAAACTTCATGAAATTCAATTTTTTTTTTTAATCCTATAGTATGTGAAGCATAGAATGTGACGCATGTTTCAGATGCAATAAAAGTGATACCATTTGAAAGCTATAGATGTTTTTCAATTAGCCTATCAATCAAGACTTTAGTCGTAATTCAAATAGAAAATGAATAATAATTATTTATTAAATTCAAAGTAAACCATAATTTATATTGGTGGAAAGCTAAGAATCTCCTTTAAAAATCCTTTTCGTTTCAACAATTTTGGGTAAAAAAAAGTCATCAGTCGCATACCCTACACATACCCATCATATCACCACTTTTTGTCCCATCATGATCCCGCACATACCCAGCATAAAGAATGTAAAACGGATGCCTTAGAGGGAATTGATTTTGAGAGGCATGATCTAAAAGAAAAATAAAAAAAGTTTCTACTTGGGGCTAATTTTGATTAGAGGCCTAGTGATGAAGATGGGGCAAGCTTTGAAGAAGAGGCACAAGAGATTTGGGACAACCATGGAAACTTTGATCATGATTGGAAAAGACAACTCTTGGTATCCACTAAAAATGAGGTGCACATTTTATCTAGTTTGGACAACAAACATACACGTGCAAAATTTAATTCAAAATGCATCTATGGGACAAAGTGAGCTTAATATTTCATTTTCTTATTTAGATGCATTTAAGAGCTCTATGGAAGAATTTAACACAACTTACTTACACATGATGCATGATAGAGATATAGCCACCAAGTTTGTAGATGAAACCTTGTCTATGTCTAAGCAGTTAAGGGAGGAGGTTAGTGAGCTCACCATCGAGCTTAATTCCACAAAGCTTGCTTTGGAAAGTGTCTAAGAGGAACTTCTTGAAGCAAATGATTAGCTCTATGAGACTCAATAGTTTACGGAGAAGGAAGGTAGGGAAAGGGAAAAGGAAATCAAATAGGTAATGATGGAGATTGATATCATCTAGGAGGAGTACATGACCTTGCAAATGTTTGCAAGAGACACTGCACATGTTTTCTGGTGTTGTCATTGATGGCAACCCTTGTTAGCTAGTCAATTTGCACATTGTCATTTACTCATACCGGTAGACAGATTGAAGATTAGTGATTATCTGTTAAATTAGAATAGAGCATCCAGTAGATTTGTGTTCTTCGATTCTTATATAGATTTTATATTATTATTTTGTGTTGTAGATCTTAGGAAGTATTGTTCGATGCACAATCTATGTTATTTGTAAATCTTGGTGCCTTGTATCAATTTGGGTGAAAGTTGGAAGGTCCAGTGAACTAATTTTTTGTTCATCAGTGTATGGAGGCTGACTTGGTGAATATAGTGTGTCACATATATTTGAGGAGTTATTGTTTAAGTATTTTTGTGTTAGAATATTTTGGTTTGGGTCCTCACTATGTTGTGGCCAACTCTTGTGGAAGCACATTGATTATTATGGATGATTTGAGCCAACTGTTTGTGAATATTTCTTATTTTGTTGAGGCCAACATGAAGTGATTGAATTCTTGGTGGCAAATATATATAATTGATTGATTATATCATTTTGGTGTGTGTGTTCGATGTGATTTATTGTATGTTGCGAATGTCAAAAGGTCAGTAGAGCGATTATGCATAGTTTCACTTGTGCATTAAGGATTTTTGGTACAAATTGAAGTAGAAGACCAGAATCAATCAGAAGGTCCAGAATTTGATTGTTGAGCCTAACCAGAACTATAATCAGGCATTTGTAGATGCTACTTTATCAGTTCAAACCCTTGGAAGTATTCCAAACTTTTGTAAGGCAGTAAGCCTTTCTATTTTTGAGCAGTGAGCTCTAGGCAGTGTGCTTGAATGCAAGTGCATTCTCATTTTGTAATCTTTTATTTTGAGTATACTCTAAACAATATTGTGGATTGACCTCCACCGTGGCTTTTCCCCTAATAGGGTTCCATGTAAAAATCCTTGTGTTATAGTGTTGTGGTTATTTGTCTTATGTGCATGCATTTTTATTTTGGTTGAATGTTATTAGCACTTTAATGATCAGATTAATAAAGTCAAAAATTGCACAACATTGATTCACCCCCCTCTCAGTGTTGCTTGATTCCAACAATTGGTATCATATCTCAGTTCCTTGAAAGAAGCTTAAAATCTTGGGGAAGATCTTGGAAAGTGTTTCAATGGATTCAAGCAGTCTTCAACAACAACTTATGGTGGCCCTAGATGATCTTGATCAGGAAAAATTTAAAGTCTAAGAATTACAAGAAAATCTCATGAATACTAAGAGATTCATTGAGTCATTGAAAGAAAAAATCAATAAGTCCAGAGAGAAGAGAAGGGAACTTTGTGATCAAATCAAGTACAAAGATAGTAAACGCATTGTAGATGAACAACTAAGTCAAGCCCTGGAGAATAAGATAGGAGAATGTGAAAAATTTTCCAGGGATAATGTAGTTTTGAAGCATGAGACGAAATCTATTATGATGAGGATGACTAAGGAAATTGAAGATAGGAAGAAGAATGAAGAAAATATTGCCAAATCCCTGAAAGAGAAATCTGAAGAATGCAGTTGAATTACTGATGGATTCATTCAGTTGGAACTTGAGTTAGAAAAATCCAAACATAATGAGGAAGAGCTTGAAAACACATTGTTTATCTCAGAAATGAACTTGCTATTGCAAATGAATTCAAGGAGAAGTTCAATATTAGCTCAACCAAGCTTGATGAACTAATTAAAATTTAAAGGAATGATGGTGACAAGCGAGGTCTTGGATATGAGAAAGGAGAAAGTTTTGGATCAGGACAAAGGAGGTTTAGACAAGGAAATCAGATGAACAACACTGGAAGGTATCTGGTAAGACAACCTAATGCTCAAAATTTTAATGGTATCTATTATGTTTGCAATAAATTTGGTCATATGGTGACCCAATGCAAAAGTAGAATGAATTCAAGTGGTCCATCATTCGCTGGTTAGTGCTTTAATTGTAACAAGTATGGTCATAAGTCAAATGAATGTAGAAATGTAATGGACAACTTTAATAGATATGTTAGATGTTATACATGCAATAGATTTGGCCATATTTCTAACCAGTGCAGATCAAGAGAAATTCAGTGGAACAACTAGTTTGGACAAAGGAATGTGGTGTGCTACAATTGCAACAAAACTGGTCGTATTACTAGATTTTGCAGAAGAGGTCCAGTAAATCAAAGAAGAAACATGAAAAATGATGAAAAAGGAAAAGGGAAAGTCACTACAGATCAGATAAGGAAGTAGATGAAGAATACATGGGTGAAAAAGAGTCTATTTGTTGCAAGAAATGAGCTAGCACCAGAATCAACTTCTGGTAATTCCTCTGAGAATTAGGTTAAGGCCTCTGGCCTAGGGGGAGCTGTCAAGAAAATCTTTCAAAACCCCCTATAGGAAATCGACACAGAGATTTGGATGAGTTCAGTGATTGTATTGATGATCTACAAATGCTATTGAACAATTGGAGAGAGTATTTAAGCAGAATTGAAGGTTTGCAAAACAGTTATCTTTTACAGAGTATGGAAATAGGGTATGTAGATGAGTTAGGGAAAAAACATTTATTGTGTCAAAAGGTTAGGTGTGAAAATGCTAAAAGGTTGTTTCTATCCTTCATTTGTCACTTTGAATTTTGAGAAGAAGTTTGAAGAGCTCTAAAGTGAACTTTGGCAAAATTTGGTGAGAATTCATGTGTGAAGGCGATTCGAAGTTCAAACCCCAATCCGGATAAAAGGTATTTATCAGGAAAACTTGTAAACCTATGAATTTGTGAAAATGGCTACTCCATTGGTAGTTGAAGTCAAGGATAGACCCCGTTCGAAATTCAAGTGGCGTCCTTTCAAGTCTATTGAGACTGAGCCCTTAGATGCATTTCCATCTGTTCTGTACGGTTTTTTGCATGTTGAAGACATTAGCGCATACATTCATGCTATTATTGAGGAGCTAGGGAGATCACAGTTGCTAAATTTGTATTCCAAACACATTGTTGGAGAGGATTTATGTGTTAAGCCTGAATTCAAAACCCTAGAGGAGAAGAAATTCACATAGATTGTGAAATTTCCCATGTTTGATGAAAGTGAATGGGTTTGGAACATCTTGAGTCGAGTTCATGTTGAATTCATGTGGTTGAGTCAAACCTTCAAAATTACAAAAGACACTATAAGTGTTGTTATAGGTTTAAATTCCTCTAGTGGATTGTCAATTTTGAAGTCTGTGAAGAATCAAATAGTAACTGATGCAAATGGTTCTTTATTTGATAGAAGAGTGATGACAATTGATAACATCATTGATGTGGGTGTGAAGTTTTCCTCAATGGTCATTGGTTATAATATATATCACTCCAACATAGAAACTTTTGTATCTGGTACAACCATATATGCTACATATCAGATAGTAAAGGAGAATGAAGAGTATGATTTATGTGAATTGCTTTGAAGTCAGCTTATGGAAAATCTTGGTAATATTAAGAAAGACAAGAAGAATTCCTTTAAATATGGTAATTTTTTGCTATGTTTGTTCTTTTATTTCATGGATGAAGTTTCGGGAGTTGGGAAAGTGCATTGACAATGCGATAAGCATGTTGTTGTTCAGATTAGAGACATGTTATTCAGCCTTGGTGATTTACAAGTCAGGAAAACTGTAATCTGGGGATATCTCAAAAACTTTCAGAATGTAATGCAAGCAAGGGAAAGAATTCCTACCTCTATTGTGGAAAAGTATAAGGATACGATCTATTTTATGGTGGATATTGATCAATGCTTGATGGAAGCAACAGAACCTAGAACCATCTGGATTATGCCAATGGGTTATGAAGTTGAGGAGAGAATCTTGGAGCTATATGCACAACATATGTTGAGTAAGCCTTTGGATCCATCTGAAGAAAGGTTTGGAACATATGCAGAGAAAAATATGCAAGTCCATGAGCAATTGAAGAAACCTATGATGGTCTGAAGAATGAGGAAAGAAGTGTAAGTCGTTGTAGAGAGCATGGGTATACCTGCAAAAGCTATAAGAGAAGCTAGAAGGAAAATAGAACAAGATGAAAGCAAAAAAGGGAAAGAGCCTGCTAAAACTGAATTTGCTAGTCCGATAACATCCTCTGCTTGAACTATATCAACAAGGAGCTCAACACCCCTATCCAATCATGCAAAGAATTCAGCCCCTGCAAAAGATCAAGTTAAGGCATTCGATAAAAGGAAGAAGGATAAGAGCACAAGAGTTTATACAACTGTTTTAGAAGATGAAGAGAATCTAATGAAGTTAAAGAAATAAAGCATATGAGCACCCCTACAGCAACAACAGTCAAGCCCTCTAGTGAAGAGGAGAAAGCAAAGAAGAAGATGAAGCCTGACAAACCAGGTATGTCAGTAGAGGAAGTTGAAAGAGGTATAATTAAGGATGGAAATATTAACCCCATGTGTGAAGTGTATGGTACCTTTGATACTATTGGTCAAAGAGTCCTTGAGGAGGCTACAATAAAATATTTGAACAATTTCAATATAACTCTTGTTGAGATAATGACATAGTTGCTTAATGAATTGTATGAAATTTTGGAGATGAGGAGAGTTAGTGCCAGAACTGAAGAAAAGTAGCTGAGAGAACGAGTTCTTGCAAATCTAAGTCCGGTAATGTCAATTAAAGAAATGAAGGCAATCCTAAAAGAAGCAAAAAGAGAGTTCAAAAGCTAAACAAGAATAAACAAGCTTATGTTGGGTAAGACGGAAGAAGTAGAAAAAGAAACTAAGAGCATTTTGAAGAAAGTTCTATTAAAGAACATAATTGATGTTGTTTGATAAGAAGAGCATCTGGAAGATATTTCATCTGGTCTGGTAAATGAAGAGGTTACAGTTGAGGACACTCAAATTCCTCCTAATGTGCATGATACAAAATAACCTATGGAGATTGAAGCTCCTAAAATTGTATTGGTTGAAGAAAAGGAGATATCAGTTGAAGAAGTTGAAGCTCCAAATGACAAGATAAAATTTGTAGTTGTGGAAATTGTGGTTGAGGAAAAGAAGGTTGAAGTTAAGGGAGTTCTAGTAGAAGCAAAGACACTATAGAGGCAGTGAAGAAGTTTCTAGAAGATCAAAAGGAATAATTTGATCTTGAGTTGGGAGATGCCCCTATTCATTTTTCCACTTTGTCCCCAATTCAAAAAATGAAAGTCACATCATTTGCACAAGCTAAGGCAAGGGAAGAAATTCTAAAGTCTCACATTGAGGACAATGAGTTATTGAATCTTGCATCTGACATTCTGGAGAAGATCATGCCTACTCATGTTAAGGATCCATCTGGTTCTTCCTCCGGTGAGCTGAAGAGGCTTATAAATTACGTAAGTACTCATTTTGAGTCACTTGAGAAGTCAGCTCAGGTTAAAGTTCAGAAGGAATTTGATGCTTGAAAGATTAGTAGGTTGAAAGGGATGATAGCTAATGGCAAATCTTTGTTAGCTACCTGTGTGAAAAATGTTCAAAGTGCATTGTTAGAAGGTGGAAGGATTTTTAAGTCATATTTGTCTTTGTCAAAAGTTACTAAGGAAAATGAGAAGAAGGTTGAGGATCATGAGAAAGAGTTAGTTGCTATTTTTGATGCTTTTGATCCTTTAACTATTTCCGTTGGAGAGCAAGAAGGTCAAGTTATATCCTTACTTGACAAAATAAAGAGTTTGAAGCATGATAATGACAGAGTTGTGGAAAGAGTTGGTGAACTTAGAGGCCTAATTGGTCCAAAGATGGAGACCATGTTGAGTGCTTTGAAGGAAGCACAAGATGCTATGGCAGTCAATGATCCAGTGAACCTTGAATCAGCTGAGATGCAATCTTATTTACTCTATGGTCACATAAATATTTTGGAAAGTCTCAAGAAGTGTTGGGACACAAGCTTGAACCTGTTAAAGACAAATTTTGTAAATATTTTCAAATTTGTGTAAGTTGTTTGAAACAAAGTTTGTACATATGCAATTTCAAGTTTATGTTTTTTTATAGGAGTTTTGTATGTGGATTCCCCATATTTTCCATTGATGTCAAAGGGGGAGAATAGAACAATGAAATATACTCATCTAAGGGGGAGTTTTAGTTTTGAGCTGTGGATGAAGATCTTTTTGGAGTTTTGGTTGGCAGTGTATTTTTGTTGGTATTGATCCGAAACTTAGTCATTTTTCACTAAGTGTTGCCATCAATGCCAAAGGGGGAGATTGTTGGCAAGAGACACTGCACATGTTTTTTGGTGTTGTCATTGATGGCAACCCTTGTCAGCTAGTTGATTTGCATGTCATCATTTACTCATACCGGTAGACAAATTGAAGATAAGTGATTATCTATTAAGTTAGAACAGAGCATCCAGTAGATTTGTGTTCTTCGATTATTATACAGATTTTTTATTATTATTTTGTGTTGTGGATCTCAGGAAGTATTGTTCGATACATAATCTATGTTATTTGTAAATCTTGGTGCCTCATATCAATTTGGGTGAAATTTGGAAGGTTCGCTGAACTAATTTTTTGTTCATCAGTGTATGGAGGCCGACTTGGTGAATATAGTGTGTCATGAATATTTGAGGAGTTATTGTTTAAGTATTTTTTTGTTCGAATATTTTGGTTTGGGTCCTCACTATGTTGTGGCCGAATCTTGTGGAAGCGCATTGCTTATTATGGATGATTTGAGCCAACTGTTTGTGAATATTTCTTATTTTGTTGAGGCCAACATGAAGTGATTGAATTCTTGGTGGCGGATATATATAAGTGATCGATTATATCATTTGGTGTGTGTGTTCAATGTGAGTTGTTGTATGTTGCGAATGTTAGAAGGTCAGTAGAGTGATTATGCACAGTTTCACTTGTGCATTAAGGATTTTTGGTGCGAATTGAAGCAAAATAGAGCAGAAGAGCAAAATCAGTCAGAAGGTTCAGAATTCAATTTTTGAGCCTAACCGAAATTGTAATCAGGCATTTGTAGATGCTACTTTATCAGTTCAAACCCTTGGAAGTATTCCAAACTTTTGTAAGGCAGTAAGCATTTCTATTTTTGAGCAGTGAGTACTAGGAAGTGTGCCTGAATGCAAGTTCATTCTCATTTTGTAATCTTTTCTTTTGAGTATACTCAGAACAATATTGTGGATTGACCTCCACCGTGGTTTTTCCTCTAATAGGGTTTCCACGTAAAAATCCTTGTTTTATGGTGTTGTGGTTATTTTTCTTATGTGCATGCATTTTTATTTTGGTTGAATGTTATCAGCACTTTAATGATTAGATCAATAAAGTCAAAAATTGCACAACACTGATTCACCCCCCCCTCTCAGTGTTGCTTGATTCCAACAGCACATTGTCGAAGAAAATTAGAAAATAAGAGTTTGGATCAGCAAGAGGATTAGTTTGAATTGGGAGTTGAGGATAATCTTTATTTTATTGATAATCCTTTGTTTGAGGTAGATGCTGATATGGTGTATGACAATCTACTTTTTGAGTTGGATGATGGGATAACTCCTAGTTGTAGCATTGTGTTGGGTGAAAATAGTAAGGTTTGGAACCCAGGTGTAGTCTCCAGTCATGGGGATTCATCTTAGGATTGGAGTAGTGGGTCAATTTCATGTATTAGTACCATTTCCTACTTTTTGATCAACTTGTTTATGACTTCAGATTTGGATTTGCAGATGAGTTGGATGGTTTCTTTAGTCAAAATAGTTGAGTAGTTCATGGTTGAGGTTGGATGGCAAAGATGATTTGATCCCAGGAGATGAATCTGTTGCTACCTCCATACTCATCTCTCCTATGATTTCAGTGGGATTTGAATTTGATTACTGTTGCCCTTACTTTTTTTCGTTGGTTATGATGACATATTTTGATGAGCAAACTGATTTTGAGTTTGGCCGAGCTTTTGGATAGTTGGCTAAGAGTGTTTTTTTAGGAACAGTTCATTCATTTACTATTTCCACTTTGGTGAGTGATACTCACTGTAGTTATTTCATGGAGATGATATGTATTATTTTAGATGATGTCATTTTGATTGTAGTGGGTTGGGTGTGATGTCGCATTCGAGACCATTCTTTTGACACTTGGAGTTTGAGTGTTGATGTTATGATTTCAGTTTGCATCAGCTGAGGCATTTCCTGGTCAGATGATTTTAGTGATATAGCTGAGATTTACTTGCTTCTTTGGGGCATCATGAGGTGTCATGCCGAGGTTAATTTCTTATGGTTGAGCAGGGTGTTTCTAATGTTGACCAGGATTGTGATTTGCAGTGAGTTTGTTAACATAGTCTATTTTGAGTTGCCTTTGTAGGATATATTTTTTGGCATTAGCTTTGATCCTTTCAGGTATTTCAATATGGGGTTTGATGATTTTTACTCTTTGGAGGTTGAGGGTAGGAGAGTGCAGTATTGGCAGTTATGATTAGTGTGGCACAACTTCAGCATGGTGGTTCCTTTCTGAGACTCACTCGGAATCCGAGGATCACATTGAGTTGTGTAGCTACCATTTGGGATGAGAGAGCCAGTGTTAATTGTCTAGACCTTACTCCTATGGCACATCAGTTTGGCTCTCTGTAGGGACATTATTTTGAGGATTTGATTGTGTCTTTGTAGTATTTGATTACTCTTCTTACAAGAGGTTTTCAGGAGGTGTCTTTTGTTAGTACCTCATAGGACAAAGATTTGAGCAGATGGTGCTACAAATCTCCTAGATTTACTTGGAACCCTGGGATCATTTTTGGTTTTAGTGTGGGTCAGATTATTGGTTACAGGGTTTTATTGGCATTGCTTGAGGACAAGCAATCTTTGGGAAGGGTGTATTGTAATGTCCCCATTTTCGATGTCCTCTTTTGGATTAGTCTGGTTTTGACACACTTACTATTTTTAGTAAGTGTTATTTTTAGTAATTGGTCCGACAAGTAGAGCAATGTATGGTTTCCTATTTTTCCAATGTGTGGAAGTTGCTTGATGAGCTTTAATGACTTGTACTAGTCCTTAATGTGGGGTTTTTCACTATTCAGATGTGGATTTCTATTTTTAGCAAGGGACCAGTCCAGTGGCTTCAATCTTCAGTGAGCCCATTATGCATATCAGTATCTCTCTGGCTTGAGTCTTGGATACTACTTTCTATTTTTAGTACTTTCTAAAAATAGTAAGTCTATTTTAGGTAAGGTGGACTTGGTCAGGGCTCTCTCTTAGCAGCACATTCTCCGTTGAGGCATCAGTTTGCTAAGGTTGAAATAATTTTATATTTTATTTTCCCTTTGAAAATGGATTATTATAAAGTTACTAAATATAACTTAAAGTTGAGGGGAAAGGGGACATTAAAAAGTACCTTCGTGCCTAAGTGATAACTTTAAGTCATTTTAGAAGGCTACAAAAGTGCAAATAGTTTCCTTATGAGTAGACCCCTTGGCCTAGTTGCACGACAATGTTTTAAAAGAGGGGCCATGTATTTCAAGTGGATGCTTAGAAAAGAGATTTATTTATCAATTTCAAAGGCTAATGTTATTCCTCATAAGGTGGGATGCCTAGTTTGGGCTAAAAGTCAATTTTAAATTAAAAATCAAAAGTGGGATTTTGGAGGCAAAAAGTTGGACGCCCCTCTTGGGGTAATTTCATGACATTTCATAAAGTGAAATGAGAAGGAAATGTATTCAAACACAAATACAAGTTTCCCTAATCCTTCCCCCACTTTATTAATTTGAATTTTGGCTCTCATTTGGATATGAATGATTTTGGTTGAATAAGAAGATGTTGTTGGTTTTTCGCCGGGAGGTCTGAAAGTGAGTGTTAAGGATGAAAACCCTTGACATATCGGTCTAGTTTCGATAGTGCAAGACCTGACCTAGCTGGTGGAAGGGTAGTTTTATCCAGAAATCACATTTGGAGCTTCAATTTGCAGATTTTAGTCAATAAGAATGAAGATCTTTCAACATTTTTGATGAGTTTCAATTGGGTTTTAGTTTGCAATGGTTTCTTCTCATTTTGGCATGAATGTCTAGGAGATCTAGAGTGGTTTTATAATTTTAAGTGCTCATTAGTATTTGGACCTAAACCTAGTTTTTTGGCTCATAACTCATTATCATAATTTATTTGCAACGTGGGTATTGGATATTCATTTCCTCCTAGCCAAGGTGACCAATGACATACATTGGAGATATTTTATTGAGAAATACCTAATTTTTTAGACCAAGTCAAAGTCTCATAGGTGGCGCCATTTCAAGGGTGTTCTCTTAGTTGTATCCCGTTGATGTATAGGCCTTCTCAATACGATTTGGGTCTGAATATTATCAAGTGCTAGGTGTGGTCTTCAAGTAGCTTAGTTCGGGGGATGTTTGATATTCAAGTGTTGTTGATATCTTATGAATTTACAAGTCTGAAAATACATACTTTTTAAGTTTTTTATGAGTTGGTTAAGTCTGAAAGTACATATTTTCTGAGTATGTCATTGTATCTCAAGACTAAAATTTTTTGTTATTAAAATCTAATTATTGAGAGTTCTAAAAGTTTCCTTTCCAAGCGTATTGGCTTCTATATTATGTACTTGCATTATTTACTTCATGCAATATCAAAACATGAATGGCACATGAAACTATATGCATTAAACACTCTCAAACAAACACAAACAAAAAGCATTGAAAACAGAGAAAAAAATTGGGGTTATATATTACAAAGGAGAGGTAACTTATGAGTTAGATGTGCCACCAATTTGTGGAATACACAAATTATTTCATGTTCCATGCTTCTAGAGAGTGGCAAGACAAAAAATAGTGATCTCCTTTGAGCTGCCACCATCGGGTGATGAGAGAAAGCAAAATTTGATACCTGATAGAGTTTTTGAATCAAGAAAGAAGTTAAGAAATAGAGGTATCATCGAGCACTCAATCAAAAGGAGAGATTTTCTCATTGAAGATACAACATGGGAAGGGACATACGATCTCAACCATTCAAGTCTTCATTGCTTGAGGACAAGTAATCTTTGGGAGGGAGGACTTGTCATGCCCCCTTTCTAAAAATAGCATTTATAAAATTAGAACTTACTATTTTTAGCAAGATTGGTTTCCTTAAATAGTAAGTTAGGACTTACAAATAAATTGGAAAAGTTGGTTTTTCAAATTGAATTAATTAAATTAGTCATGGTGACAAATTAATTAATATTCTTGAAATATTATTGGGGTCCAAGGTAGGTGTGGGTTTCTTGGAAAAAGGAAAGTGACATGTAATTTGGCAGTTTGGATTAGAATGTTTCTGGTGACTTCACTTTTGGCAAGTAGGAGCTACAATATTGGCATGCAAGCATCTCTTTCCTTGGGCTTTTGGATTTAGGTTCCAAAGTTGGTGTTGGAAATTATTTTGATATATTATTGTTTGGTCTTCCAAGTTGAATTCATTCAATATATTGTTTTCTCTCACAGGTTGTGACTTTTCTTCAAAGGCTCATAAACCAATGAAGGAAGAATCTACAAGGCTGGTAAACCAAGGGGATTGAGACTTAGAGTCAGTGGTTTCAAAGGTCTCCAAGAGAAATTCCATCCAAAGATTTCCATTGTGCTTAAATCTTTCCATTTGGTATTTTATTCTCATTTATTTGTAGGTGTTTCAGTGTAGTTGGTGTGCTTATTTCAGATTATTGGTTGTAGATTGTAAATGGTTTTGTTAGAAAAATATTTTGACATTATTAAAATATCTTATTATGTAATTTTTTGTTCTTGAGTTTGGGTATGAAGTTTGGTGAGTCTATGTGGAGTTTTCTTCAATTTCGAAGTGTGTTGTGGTTTCTAGTTAGGGATTTATTTATGTATTTTTTGCATCTTTTCATGGCTGTTATTAGATGTATTTAACATAAATAATGATGTAGTTCAATGTGGATATTTGTAATAAAACATTTTTCTTCATTTGCACATTACTTGATTTCCATTTTGATGGATTTTGGTGTATTTTAGCTCCAAAATTAAGTTTCCTTTGATGCAACTTTGCAATAGATCTATATTGTTGTTTCTTGTTATTAGTAGAAATATGATGCAAAAATGATAATGAAATCTATAGCAAGTCATTCAATTCCATTTACATATTATTCAAATCAAATTTGGAGTATTTTGATGAATGTTTAAACTTACCTGATTTGCTCTATTTTAAGATTTTGGTAGAAATAAAATGTTTCAGTTTTGAGTTTTATTTTTCATGAGGCATATTATTTAAATCTCTTGTGACCATTCTTACTCACGATGGTATTTCCTTATCTCCTAAGGTCTCTATTACTTTGTTGGTCCATATTGGACCCAAGTCAATGGATACCACATTTGTTGTAATTCTTGAATCCAATCTATTTAGAGTGAAACTAGGCATTCCATGACTAGTTTCCATGAATGCAGTTGTTTAAGTAGTTCACAAATGCTTGAAATTTCCTCATAATAATATTGTGCAAGTTGTACATCTCTATCTATACTCAATCAATTGATGTAGACAATGCATACATACAACTAAATAGACCAACAATCACTTATTAAGCAATTCATTGTCTTAGAGGTGCTTCATTTAATTTATCTTGACCAATGAATTGTAATATTTAGATGATGCTAGCATTGTATGTGCATATGAGAATCCTAAATCATCCTAATCAGTTGTGTATAGAAGAGTGACAAAAGAAATAAAATTGAAAGCAACTTGACTGAAATAACTCTATCTAGAAGCATATTCAAATGAATAACAATTGATTTGGATAACTATAATAACTACTACGAGTAACTACTCTTGTGAAGACAATAACTTAATGACTCAACTATGCTACAACTTACTATAATAACAATTAATCATTATTCAACAACTTAATTTAATTATAAACCAAGAAATACAAATTAGTGATTCATTCTACTATAATTAATAATCTAAAATACAAGGAGTATTGCAGTACCTCAAGTGACCCTCGTTTGAGTTGCTACAATCCCACAATATCCTTCTTCAAATGGAAAAGACTGTATCTATATTTATTACAAATTGAATAGATAATTGAGAACATAGTACTAGATCGACAAAAAAGTGCTTATATTCAATGTAATTAACACATAATATCTAGTTAGCTTGACCTATCAGAAGATCAGACATATATACAAGAACTTTGAGAGTTCAATTATTTTTGGATTGAAAAAAAAATGTAAGCAATTGTCAGCTCTCCCAAAAACATAGGAAGAGTACTACGTCTTATTTTAAGTAGTAATGAAAAGCTAGTGAAGATAAGAGTGCCATAATCATATCAAGACTCTACATCTTTAAAGAAGATGGTTATAACCAAAAATGTTCCTAATAGAGAAAAAATTATTGCAAGTCATAACCATTATTATTACAAATATCTCCTTTCCTCCCTGACCTAATGATGGCATAAAGTAAAAAATATTGAGTGAAAAATAAATCATTTTCACAATCTCTGATTATTTCCTTCATTAGCTGTGAAAGATAGAATGTGTTGTAGGTGATCATTCTTTTTGGTTGCGGTGGACATGCATCCTTGTCACCCTACAATTAATGCTTTGTCTCCCCACTTGGGGGAATCTTTATTATGTTATTTTCCATGTTTTCTTTCAATTCTTGCTTGTGTTTTCTTGTCCACTTTTATGTTATTATGTGCTTTATATTTACTCCCGTGTTTACTAATGTTCCATGCTTACCATTTTGGTTTTCATTTTGTTCATTATTTCATGCTTTAATGGTCTTTTGACTCAAGTTATTCCTAGTTTCCCTCATTTTGGTTTTCCTTTTGCTCATTATTTCATGCTTTCATAATCTTTTAACTGATTTTTTTCCTAATTTCCCTCATATTATGCCATAAGTATGCCTCTTATGCATATATTTCATAGTCTATATTACTTGTCATATAATTATCATGTATATCCTTATGATTCCATGGACATGTATACCACTATGAATTATGATCCCCACCATTATTTTTCTTATGATCACACATTTGAGACCCATGCCTTTATCTTATACCTACCATTGATACTTTGATGATCTTCATCTTATCTCTTCATTCAAGTTCCTTTTTTATATGCTTACATGATTCTTATCTTTCCTTTTGGGATCATCCTTACTTTGAGATTCCCCTATATTGGAACAATCATGTGCCTCAATGATTATCTCTAATTTATGATCTTACACACTTATTATATGATTATATATATTTACATGTTATACATACCTACATGCTTACTTCTTATTTGATTATTTTGTATTAAAATTATCATATATTGTTCTACCCTCTGCTCCAATTCCTTGCAAACTATATTTGCAACTATTTAAAGGGGGTATATGCTATCACTAACACTTTATTTCATGGTTAAGATTTTAGATAGTGACCTGTTATAGACATATATTTGCTACTATTTCTAAAAAATGTTTGATCATATTACATGTCACATCATGTAGAGGTCTAACACATTAACACAATGTGTGGTGTTGAATCACATTACATTTCCACATTGCACATATATTTGTCACTTGCCACATCATATGGAGTTTTGATCACATTATCACACCATGTGAATTTTTATTATGATCATAGTTCATGGTATGCATGTCACATTATCACACTACATGAAGTATTTTCAAATCATGTTTTGTATAGATGAAACCCTATATCATTTCTCTCTTCTTCTCATTTTTTTAAGATAGTAGAAGCAACTTATAGCTTGTGTTTATTTTGACTATGTGGAAAACACTAACATTGCATATTTGTTTTGCTTTGGAGGATTTAATGAAGCACTCATGTCATGCGAAATTCGAGAATATTTTTTACTTTATACAAATCAATATTCTTTTTAAAGAGTAAATGTTTACTTTTATGTTGGGTAAGAATGCTAGTGTACTTTGAAAAACATGCTCATGTTAGATTTGCATGCACATCAAAGTGGGTTTAAAATTTAATGGTGGAATTAGCATATCCATTCTACTTCCCATTTGGTTTTTTCCCACCATAGTGAATGTCTTAATGCAAATAACATGTCAAGGAGTTGCATACTCTTGTGCTTAGATTGTTGCATGGACCAATTCTTGCTAACCTCTTTTTAACCCTATCTAAAGCTACTCCCATACTTTTATCTTGTAAAGTCATCATTATTACACCTCCATTCACACACTTTCATACGTTAATTCTTTGCAAATGTGCAATTGTTGTTCTAGTTCCATGGTTCGTTTTTGAGTGACACATGATTGATCTAGTTTAAATCTTCTAGAACAAATGAATAAACCAAAACTTTAAATTCCAAGTTTCCAACACCCTTCTATTAGTTGCTATGAGTCAAACTTACTATACATTTGTGCAACATGTTGATATGTTGGTCTACTTAAACACAATCCATGTGCACTTATCATCATATATATATATGAACATTTAGAGCTAGAATTGCATCTACATATAGATCATTTGCATGTTGGTGAATGTTGTCCTCAATACTCCTCATTGTTGTTTACTTAGCAAGCCAAAGTGATTTGACATATTCAATAAAAAGGTCATCTATCAAGTTGGCAAACTCCTAAATGGCGTTTTGACTAGTTCTAGTTATGAAGAAGAAACAAATGAATGGTGAATAGAGTTTTAAGCACACATTTTGATAGACCATTCTTGCACATAATAGTTCATTTCCATGCATCAAATCAAATTCACACTACTGAAGAGTGACCTTGCATCAGTCATATCTAAACCACATGGTTTCTTGAGGCAATACAAATTATGAGATAGTTATCAAATCAAAGATGTTAATTTCTAGACTATGGGGAATAGAATCAACTTTTTAAACATAGATTTTAAAACTAAGCGCTTCTATCCATCACATTAATTTTTTAATATTTTTATTTACAATTATTAAAATCTCCACTCTCTTATCTAAATTAATTGTTTACTTATTGACTACATTTGTTTAATTAGCCTAGATAATTTATGAAAGCATTTATTTTCTTTATAAATATATATATCTTTATTATAATCCTTTATTCAAAATATCGACCATTCATCCAATACAGTCTTCGAAAATTTTATTGTAATTTACAGATAGAAAGTTTAAATACGTTCATACAACCATCAATTTTAAGACTTCAAACCTGTTCTGGTCACGGAAATGAGATAGTCAACTTGCACAAAATGACTTCTCAGAGTATCAGCTTCAACCAAATATGCATTCTTCTCTAGAATTATAATTAGTAATGTCCTAGAGATGCATCCACATACATATTAATGAGTATAGAAGTGTCACACTGATGCAAAATTGATCTTGCATTCATATTTACTATCTATGGTGTATTCCTTCCAGACTTTAGCCTACCACCTTGTTCATGGCTGTGATTAGCACCAGAGTCAGGCTAGTGTTCGCTTTCAATGTCACTTCGTCCATACAGAACTTGTTCATATGTTTCTACTTCCCACTTCTCTTGACACATCTATTTCATGTGCAAATACGGTGAAGATATAGCAGGTTGCACTTTGTTTCTGAAATTAGAAACCAAACACTAACAATGATTATTTTATATCACTTCCATGTTTATAGCTTTTCAAGGAAGATACAGAGTTTTCCTATCACTTTCATGCTTATAGCATCTGAAGGAAGATACTGAGTCATTCCTTTTGGAAAATAAGTTATGCTATGTGGCACCAAACCTACAAGAATACAATTTATGCCATTGTCGGGTTCAACCTACGATGGTCGGACAATAATATATTCCCAACCCTGTTGAATGATATTGATGGAATGCACCGAGGCATGGATGTGTCGCTGCATGCCCATCCATCAGAATTGACGTACAGTACAACGGGCGAAGAAATTAACCAGTCTCCTACAATGGAAATGGAAAGGGAAATTAATGTCACGGGCATTATTGTAATCTAAGTCAGTTAATAATTTTTAACTTATTTAAATAATTCAAATGAATTATTTAAATAAGTTAAAAATTAGTAACTGACATAGATTACAATAATTTGAATTATTTAAATAAGTTAAAAATTATTAACTGACATAGATTACAATAATGCCCGTGACATTAATTTCCCTTTCCTTTTTACGAGACTCTGGTTAATTTCTTCGCCTGTTGTACTATAGGAAACTGTTAATTCTGATGGATGGGCATGCAACTGCACATCCATGTCCCGATGCATTCCTGGGGCTGGATGGACGGTCTAAAGGAAATGCCTAGAAAGTAGAATAGATTAATTTTAATATGGGACTGTACAATTCGTCATGTTGTTTATCAGTTTGATAATGAGCCCTTGTTTTTCCAATCTTATTGTATCGAAATAACCGCTCAATCCAACTGTTTTAACTATTTCCAAACTCTAATTGAGCACTCACTCATGAGATAAACAAATCAACCTAATGACTTTGCTTAACACACAGAGAGTGGGTGGGTGAGAGAGATTTGACCAAAACTCAACAAAAAAAAAGGGAGCCCAGTTTGAATTGGAAGAAAATAAAACATTAAAGCTTTCCAATATAACATACCAGAAGGGCTAGAGGTGAGAGAGAGAAATTTGTTTGTGACCAAAACTCGACAAAGAAGGGAGCCCTGATCTAATTCTGAATTCACTAAAACCTTTCTATACACATACCAGAAGGGCTAAAGGAAACATAGTGCAATTAAGCTTTACTAGAATTTATTGGTTTACCCGATTGTTGTCGGTGTCCTTGCTATGCTCTGTTAAACCGAGTGTCCCTGCTAAAAGAACCAGAAACTACCCACTTAATATCCCAAAACTGAGTCTGAACCAGGGCATCTTATACAAACGATCAATGAGTGTATATCACATAAAATTAAAATGCATGCTTACAAAAATAATGCTCAACTTAAATTTACATAATCTATCAGGGGACAACATTTATTTATACAACAAATCCATGACTGAACTCTAAAGAAATTCAAGAACCACTGATTGATGTGAAAACTCTATTGTTGTAGTGGGACTGAACCAAAAAAATAAGAGCCAAAACTACTCACTCGAAATTGAAGTTTCCTGACTTTCATGGAGGAGTGTTAAGCCAAATATGACCACCATAACAAGGTGAAGAAGAGTGTAATGGCTTTCTTGAAACCTCATTTTGTTAAAAATAAAAACAATTTTCTCAGGAAAAACTAGATAGAAGAAGAGTCTTTTAACTTTGTATCTATTTTCATGGTCATTTGTCAGGCGTGCAGTAGTTTTATCCTCGTGAATCCAAAACGTGGCAAAGCGCGAGATCTAAAGTAGTTTATTATCAATAAAAATAAATAGTTGACGTATGTTTCTGCAATGCTCTGTCATTTTTGTTCATGTTAGGCTCCCCACTCAACCAGTTTATGGGGAAAAAAATAAAACATCTTTCTCAAGATCAAAACGAATATGGATTTCTTTTTCTAAAGTGCAAACTCAATCAAGCATTTTTGTGTGTAGCATCAAATGGTTCCTTGTGTGTTCGTGCTTTTTCTCAAACCTGTCATCTTCGTATTTATGGTGTTACTTGTTTGAAATGCAACGAACAATGTAACTAATAATTTGAGCCAAAAAATTCTAAGATATGATGTTGGTTGACGTTGAAGCTTTATTTGCGTGCAACTTTGGTCCACTGCTTTCTCTTTGTAGAGGAGAATGTGTAAATCCTTGCGTGCTTCTCACTTATTTTATCGTATGCATGTTATTAATATATAGATTTAACATATAATTTATGGTAGTTTGGTTTATTTTTATGTATTATGTCATATTTTGAATAATTTTTTTTATAGTTCATGTGTTCTTTAATTATAATGCTTTTTTTCTTAGGTTGTTTTAAGTTTTTTTTATGTTTTTGATATGATAAACAACATTTACAGGGTGTTGTATCCTACATGAAGAGCCCCAAGGGCCAGAAAGTTCCAGAACAACAAAACATTAAGTAGACTTAAACACCAAAAAACATAACCAAAACAGGATGTAGATCAACAACACACTAGACCAACAACAAGCCAGCAACAAATTAGCTGGTTTTTTCCTAGTTCTTCAACAACAGCTGAACCATATCATCCCCAACCCAATCTTGGTGGTCCTCGAGCTTTTTCAACTCCATCTCTTCCTTCATAGCAACCGACAGGGTACTAGTGACACAGTGGATCATCCTAACCATGAATCGAGTCAGTTCATATAATTTTTTGTCCAAGATTTCCAATCTCTCTTTCAGCACACCAACCTCCTCCCCACCATGTGCAGTGTACTCAAGAACATTCTTCTCCATCCCCAACGGCTCCAAAGAGTGGGAGGCCGAAACCTCCTGCAGATCACCACCTGAGTCAGGAACCGAAGAGGGCACTCTGACTTTCTCACCAAGCTCATCCTCCGACACCACATCAACACGGTTATCCTTGCTATCTGACAGCTCCTCCTCTATGTCCAGGTCTCTAACCTGCATTTTCTTTTTGTTCTTAGCAAGCCTGCTCGAATGTCTTATAATTGCATCACAACCAGTAACTACAGTTTCCACCACCACTGTATCACCCAAGGAATCCTTGCTAACAACATGCTCCCTTTATTTAGAGGCACCTTCTCCTCCTTACCCTTCTTCAGACTAGGTTTACCAGGAGTAGACTTAAGGTCACATAAGCTAATTGTCGCATTGGCTTGGGAAGTACCCTCAATACCTTTGAGCTTTTTAGTAGGAGGTTTGGGTTTCTTAGCAAGAACCAAGCGATTCTTTTTAATAGGGCCTTTAGACTCGATTGGAGATAATTTGGGCACAGTGGGGTTCTCAATTTCCTCAATACGAACGACCAAAATAGGTTTAGGCGGGCATAAAGCTAGATGAAAATGGTAAAGTCTAAGAATTAGACCCTGATGGAGCAAAAGAGGAGTAGGCTCATTGGGGTTAGCAGCGGTCGAAGCAATACACTTTTCAACATAATTTTTGAGGTCAATCAGCAGGAAAAAGGGAAAGCTCAGAAGAACTTTATGCCTAAGGTGATTTAACAAAGGGAAATGGTAGAAGATGTAAGTTTTGTACCTTCCTTCCAACATGACATGTTTCATCAAAGCTAGACACACCTAGTCCCACAGCTTTAGAAGATCCTCTCATTCAAACCCAGATTGGTTGTGCATCGACGCCTCCTCACCAATGAAAAAATTGTTCATGCTCTCATTATCCTAGGTCTTGGAATGTTTAGGATGCTTCATACCCGTGCTCTACAAACCCGTCGCCTGCACAATAACTCTCATCCACCGTGAAGGAGATGCCACCCATGGAAACATGACGATTCTTCCACGAATTAACAAATTGAGTGGACAGATTAGGGTCATGACCCACCAGCCTCTCCATGAGAGGAGCAATGCCGCCTTCAATGCAAATATGCCAGACAAGTAGATCCCTATGAAATTCATTGCAGTTATCCAGCTCCGTCTGCACTCTTTCTCCTCCCATAATGTCGCACTTCACACAGTATAACCAGGAACTCTAAAAACACAGAAGATTAGAGACAATAGCCAGGTGAAAAAAAACCCCACATAATGAGAAATTTAGGTTGTGAACGGCCAAATTTGATTATCAACCCAACGGACAGGTCACACACACGAGCATGAAGATTTCCCGAAGACATCTTAGTAGAGCCATTAATAGGTATCATATCGTGCAAATGACAGAAAAGGAAGGACATGCTAGGCAGGGAAGGATTTCCTTCCATGTCGCAAAAGCACAGAAATCTAGGCAGACTAGCCATGGGGCTTTAGTTAGAAATCTCTAATTTGATGGCTTTGAAAGGTTGGCCAACTTTAGTGAACCTACCGGAGGAAGCTAAAAGGCATGAAACCAAAAAAGCAGACAAAAAAAGGCCAAAAAGGAGCCTAGTTTCATAATTACAGATCACATCCAAATAAAAAAACACGAATTTGAAAATCCAAGAGTTTAAGCAGATCCCCATAAGGAGATTACGCCAAGTATAGAGTAGGTTAGAATTAATCAATCGGTACTTGCTGCAGAAAATCATAATTTCTTTATTTAAATCAGGTTTCATGTTATAATTTGAAAAGATCCACTCGCGATCCATCCCTTCAATACAACTCATTATCCATCTCATCACCTCAAGAAAGCCACAAAACCTGAAGACTAAGCAAGTGGGTCCCCCAGTAATCCAGCTAAGCAAATGTGTTGTTGTCATTATTGGTCAAGTAAAGGCTTTGTTCCTTAACTATAATACTTTGAATATTTGGCGGAAAAAGACTTAAATCATGCCAACATTTGGATATTTTCCAGTGTGCGCTTAAATTGGCTAGGGCATTGGCAACTTGGTTGCCTTCTCTATAGATATAACTAGCCACATTTAAATTTAGCTTTGACACAAGGAACCTTATGTCAAGAAGAATATCCTTAGTGTTCCATCCTAGTAGTCTACCACAATTTATAGCATCAATAATGGACTTCGAGTCCCCTTCAATGTGAAGTTTCTCAATCCCCATAGAAACAACTATCTGTAAGCCTTTTAACAATGCATGTGCTTCCACTATCATTGAAGAGTGAATACCAATCCCCCCAGCATAGCCAATCACTAAACAACCTTTGTGATCTCTAATCACTCCTCCAATACTTGCTCTGCCTAGGTTGCCCTTAGCAACCCCATCAAAATTAAGTTTGAACCAGCCTCTATCAGGTGGTTTCCAAATAGTAGCCCTCCTGGAAAGAATTTTATGTTTCTTTAGTGATTTTTAGGTTAATTTCTCCCTTTCAACCTCAATTTTTTCCTCCTAAAGCATGCCTAGATCTACAAGTTATCCATATAAACAGGTTTAGCACAAATTATCATAACTAGCCCTTGTGCTTTAGAATATCAATCCATAAATGTGTCCTCTTACTTCCCTCTCCAATCACCTAAAGCTCATTTTTCCATCTAGGCATACTACTAATCAACACAATGTAATTGTACATCCTTTTTGCCACTTTTTCAAAGACCTTAGCCATAACCTAACATAAAATCCATTAGAAGTGTTGTAGATCATCTTTTCCACACTCTATCCTCTTGTAACTCTTAAAACCATTTTTCATCATCTATTTGTCTAATGAAACTCTTTATGCTATAACTACTTGTTTTCATAATTTCCAAGAACACTAAAACTAGGTTGTGAAGGTTTAATAGCATAGAAAAATCTTTAGACTTATGTTCTTTTCATGTATCATTTTATTATCATGTTTTATATGTTGACTACATAGACGCCTTCTAACCCTTGTCTTTACAAAGTCCACCATGAAATAAACATGTATTGTAGGTTTATTCTAAATATAGTTGTAGGTTACTAGAAAAATAGATAGAGAAGTACCATCAAACCAATTAACACTTCTTAAATCATCCAAGTTTACACTCAAAATTTAAAAAGCACTGGCCATGATAGGACTTGACCTTCCTACTAGTCATCCACCTCTAGACCTATCCTTCCTGTTAGCCATCCACCTTTGGACTTGGATTTCCTAATAGCCATCCATATTTGGAAATGGCTACCACTTCTCCTTTTTGTTTATAAATCATCTCAAAATCTTATGAAGTCAAATTCCTTTATGTCAGGGTGATCCCACAATAGTGGTTTACAATTTTTGGCCAAATTGGACACTGATATTTTTTTTTTTAACAAAATCTTCACATTCAGGCACCTATAGCGATTAAACCGCGAGGAATTTGAAGATGATGCAAACCAGAGTCTTGCCACATTTTTTTGTAGATTCTAAAAATATTTTTTCATTTTTTTGGAATTAGATTGCACTTCTTTTCCATCTCCCATGAAAATTGGTTTTTCAAAAACAACATTTTTAAAAGTGACACACACCGTATAATGCATAACTTTTTTTCCTTGAAAGATAAAATTCCAATTCTTTCAAATTTAGATTTGTAACTCTGATATCTAGTGCTTCCACTTGGTTAGATAGTTTGTTATTGAATATTTTTTCTTTAATCAAGTTTCAAAGTCAAATCAATTACAATTCAGACATAACATGACCGTATAAAGCATAACTTTTATTGTATGTATCGAAATTATTTTTTTTTTTTTGTTGGATCAAGGACTCTAATATCTAGTGCACTCATATTTTTAAATTTTTTTTTTGATAATATTCTATTTTTCCACTTGTGCAGAACAGAGAATTTTGTTTTCAGTGAGAAACCTATATTTAATAAAACTTAAAAAACAGATAGATAATATAATCAAAACATATTAAAATTATATTCGTTGGATAGCTCATTTTGAGGGGAACCCGATACTAGTTGGGTTTCTGAGATCTCCTCCATTTTCATTCTCAAATCGAGCTTCGAAGTGAAAAATTCTCAGCAATTTTGGTGCCTCAGGGGGCGAGGGTGAAAAAATATGGGTTCAGCCGAACAGTTGTTCGGTCGAAGAAAATAAAAATGTTTGATCAAATAGGGGTTCGACCGAACCCATGTTCGACTAAACCCACACACCATAGAATAAAAAAATTGATTTTAAATGGGTTCGATCGAACATTCTAAAGATGTTCAGTCAAACACCTTGTTTTTAATATTAATATAAATATTAATTATATTCTTTTTAAATGATGACTTGAGAGAAAGATATGGAGGGAGTGGGGGTAGGCAGCAAGGGTTAAATTTGATGGCCATATGACCGTATTTAAAGATTTTTTCCATAGAATACAATCAAAATTTTAAGAAGATTGTATCAGATAAAAGGAGATATTTTGGATAAACTGTCAAAATTTATATAGAATTATAATGATATATATGTTTGATTTATATATAATTTTACATACACTAAGGTATATCATAATGTTTTAAGGGCACCCTTGAATAGATAAGCATCATTAAAAATTCTTGTGGGAGGCAAAGTCGACCATCAAATTTAATCCTTGGTAGGAGGGAGATACTTCAGAGAGAGGGGGGAGTGGGAGAGAGATAAAGGGTAGGGGGTCCTAGGGTTTAAGGGTTAAGGGTAGAGGAGCTCAAGAGTGAGATGGGTAGGAGGGAGAGACTTTTTAGAGAGAGAGGGGGGGAGTGGGAGAGAGATAAAGGGT
>VDFB02270651.1:175474270-175631385 GCA_007258455.2 Sequoia sempervirens | reverse complement strand
AAATGTGTCAAATTGCATACAATTACTAAAGATGTACAAAATGGGGCTTTACTAAATAAATTTCAAAGTTTCATATGAAGCAAAAAAGTTATTCGAAATAATGTGTATTGTTATTTGTTAAAAGGTTTTTAGTACATTAAAATTCTATTATGTATAAAATAATAGTAAGGAAAAAGATAAAAGAGTTGCTCATAGACTAATAACATCATTAGTAACAAATTAAATAATTAAAAAGGCTCAATTATTAAGGTAAACTTGTCTTGAATTAAGCCTAAATTGTAAAACATTATCAAAAGTACTATCAATAAGATCATGATTAGAAAGTCCTATTGAAAATCATACTTGGGCTTTTAGCAGTAGGCTTCCATGAGTTGATAAGAAGCTAATTAATAGCACATAGGATGAAATTCAACAATTTTGACACTCTAACTCTAGATTTACATATGAGGTTGGAAACAACATTTTTTATACTCTACCTAGGCCATAATTTTTTTATCAGTACGAAGAGTTTATGATGGAAATACATCCATTATTGTTGAGTTAAAAGTAGGTTAAATATTATTTTTCTTAAAAAATCACTTTTATATAAGTGTAGGTGTTTTGGAGAACAAAGCTATAGTATGAATAAGTGATTGACATCGATGGCTATAAATTTCAAGGTGGGGACATTCAATATAATTCATAAGGTGTTATAATATTAAATGCTTTCATTGTTTAGTTAGTTTTAATCAATGTTGTATGATTTATTAAACATTTTTTTAATATTTAAATGTAGGTGTTTTGGGGAGTAGCAGTGATAGATTTAGCTCATTGAGAAACGATATAGGTAGAGAGGAGGAGTGACCTTGACAAGGATTGAGACATGGATCACCTCAGGATGGTAGATATGAGTGGAACATATCCATAGAGAAGGATAGGCGAAGAGGATATATATAGAAAAATGTGATCAACATAGATTAAATAACAAATAAAGCATAAATCAAATACTTTAATAGTATAAAATATAAAATGTAACCAGGCATTTGTGGGTTTGCATCCCACCAAGCATGTCAATTTGTAAGCATTTAATTTAAATAAATGAGACATTGAGGAAAATAAATGAAGACTTCAAATTGAATTAACAAATCACCTCTAATAGAGTGAAAAGATGAATTACACAAAAAATAAACTAAAATTATAATGAAATACATATTGACAAATGGATATATCATGCAAATGATAAAATATTTATTGCCCAACTAGATAAAATACACTTGCTCAAAATTGAGACGATAAAGTGATGGATTTGATCTCAATTTATAGATTTTTTATATGATGGATAAATTGCTAGGATTTGATCATGTATCATGAGTTTAAAACCCAATTAAAATGTGGCTACTATTATTACCTAATTAACTAATTTATTTATTTAATGAAATTTCTTAATTATTTTGATCAATGAATTGATTGAATTATTTTCAATTTTTATCTAATTTGATTAAATATGTTAAATAATTTGATTGATATATAAACTAATTTATCATAATTTTCATTGAATTATCTAGGAATAATAGATTAAATACTTGGATTTATTTTAATTTATTTCAATATTTGTGAGAGAATGATTCATTTAAATATTTGGTTAATTTATTCTACTTGAGTAACAATGGAGGCCGATTTGATCAATAGGAGAGCATTCATCCCATCCCAAAAAGGGAGTACATTTAGAGTTTGGGACTTTTTTTTCAAAATGCTGAAGAAAATTTTCAAGATTGATTGCTGGCGTGTGGAGTTAGTAATTTGGGTGACCGTAGGTGACCAAATTCTATATGAAACTCTCTAGTTAATGTCTCTCTTAGGTAGTGTCTTTATTTTTGTTTAATGCTATGGATCTTCTTCAAAATTATGGTTTAGTTGCTTAGTTTGTAGTGGATTATGTTTTATAAGTTCTTTTTGGACCATTCCCTAAACAATGCCATTCAGGATGATGACTTACATAATGAAAAATATTTTGTTGGGTGTTTGCTTAGACACAGAGTTTTAAAGGAAAACTCTAGTTTCCTTTGTGTTTAAATTTCTTTGAAATGAACCTTGCAAGAATGGGATGAATCTTTAGTGGAAAATACAATCAATGGACATAAAATAGAATTGGGTGCTCTATTGTATGGAGAAACAATGGAGGCACATAAGGAAATGTTGTTTCTCCTCACTCATGTCCCTCACCCTTTGCTAGTTTTTGCTATATATATGTAATATATGGGAACTCAAAAAATATGTAATATATGTCTTCTTTTTAGGTTTTTTTTCATTTATGGTAGGTTTTCTTAATCAATTTTGTCTATATATGATTGCTACAATCCTATTTGATGGGTCTCTTGGTTTTGTCCCTACACCTTCATGATTTGTGGGTTGACATGCCCTTCTCTATTTTGTACTTTCCTATGGAAATTTTTACAATAAATATTTTAATTAGTTTAGGCCTTGATCGTTTTAGGTCTGAAAAGAAAAATTAATTTGATTTTGATAAAGTGTAGGAATTAAGGTATCATGAATTTTGTTAATAAGTGGATGTTAGGTGTTCGGGTGGGGACCATGGTATGGATATTCAAATGTATGTGAGATTTAGTGTCTACAAAATCCAAAGGTAAATCAAAATATTATAAACATCAAACTTTTTTTGGAAGGATAATATAAAACCAAATCTAAACACAATATAAACATTGTAATCACAACCATACGTACTATATATATGAGATTGCATACAACCATGTGTAAAATTTACAACCATGTAAAATTTATTCATATGTTGTTTATTAAGAAAAAATGTCATAAATTATATTTCTAGAAATAAAAAGGACTACAAATATGGAGGGAAAAAATTAAATAATCTCAACATAGCAAGGATTTTACAAAGTGATAGATAATTTTCTCAAAAGAAAAAGGATGTGTTGTGCACAAGACAACAAACCACTTTTTCATGTTTTTTGATGTCTAAATATTTACTTTCCATACATGTTTGTGAATACCACATAAATTGAGATGCACGATTATTTTAAAATCTTCACATGCATCTTAAAGTGGAAAAAAATGTAATGATAAAATTTGCATATCCATATTATTCCTATTGTATTTTTTGCCTCATTTTGAAAAAATATATATATATATATATATGGTGCAATATTGTGCAAAGTGGTAATAATTCCCCTAGAGTTTATGACCTATTATATAGACATAAATCAAACACTTGAACTCCATTTTTTCCTTACACACATCTTATCAAAGCATTTTTTTGACACATATCCACATATCCACACATCCACTTTTCCTAATGAATCTTATGTGTATGTCTAATGGTGGCATGTGGAAGGATAAATATGGCTATTGAAAACTTTACCATTATCTTGACAACTAATTATGGCTATATAATTATCTTATTGTAATGAACCTAAGTTCATTCTATAGATATTAGTGAAGTTGAATTAGGAAGCATGGATTGTGCTTTATTATACACATTTTATGTTTAAAAATATGGGTCTAATTTTTGCGATATTGATAGTCAGTTAAATTTCTTCAATAGTATATCCAAGGTATAGGGATATATTAGTGGTAAGAGTAGTGTAGGATAAAAGGAGAATGTATAAAGAGGGGAAGGTCTAGAAAGGTAATGACATGGTAATGGAAGGAGAAGTTACACTATAAGGTTAGATTTTCATAGGATAAGGAGGAATGGTATGAAGAACATATATGTATAGGATAGTGCTAGTAGTAACAATGGTGTGAACATATATAAAAGGATGGTAGATAAGAAAAATGCTAGTGGAGAGATGGCATGGGACATGGGTGGTGGATCCCATGGAAGTGGTAACTATAGTATGATAGGAGGAATCATTATAAGAGGATGAAGTGAGATGGATGCATAGAGGGTACAACATTATTAAAATCCATTAGAGTGGTAATATTATGAATCTAGTAGTAATTCCCTAAGGATAGCCACCTAATACATTATATAAATTACTAGCCAACGAGTGAGGATATTTAGGGTGGAGAGGTGCATCAATACGTAATTATCAATTTAGGAAAATATCTTGTTTACCAACATATGTATCTAAATCATAGTCTCAAGTGATCATTATTTTTCATCTTCTTTAATGTGGCTCTTTATATGGTTGTCATTAGCTATTATATGAAAAAATGATTCAATCGTCATTTTATTTGCTAGTCATATTAGAGTTAAGATGAAAACTCCATAAAACAAGATTTTAAAGGATATTAATTTAACTAGATAAAAGATCAAGGAAAACACTCTCAAACATGCAATATACCCCAATTGCTTAGACAATGCATATTTCCTAATAATGTGTGCAACTAAAACTAATAACATGTAATGAATGGATGTAGGTGATAATAATTAAATAATCCTAATTGAACTAGGGTTGTCCTTTTTATATATTTAAAAAGTTGTAAGAGCATTGTATGAAATTGTAAGATGGGAATTACTTATGAAATGTTATATGACACATAAGAGAATAAAAAATGGGGGTTACACTAGAATATTGATTAGAATTATGAAAATCATCAAGATCATCTTAAATAATGGGTTTGAATATGTCAAAAATGGAGTGTCAGTTATGAGGAGGATTTGAATTTTTTTGACAAGATGTAAAGCATTTGCTAAATACATCCTATAAACCAAGTCAAGGAATATGATGTTGAAATTTGTGCCAAATTTGGTGCCATTTTTAGGTCATTATTTTGGCTCATGGCTTTGGTTAAACCACACTTTCTTTATGGTTTAAATTTTTTCTATTTATGGGTGCTTGAGATGGAGAAAGCATAATGATTTTGTAGGTATCATCATGCTACTAGAAATTACTCCATATTCACATGTTTAAATGATACTACTATAAGGGTATGCACATGAATATTTTATTGTAAATGATATTATTATCAAATAATATAATTGGTTCATGTTTTTGGTTGTGAGATTTTTCTTCCAAGAGGATTTTCCCATATACATAATTATGTTATAAATTTATAATTTATACATTTTTCTTGTAACTAAAATTAAATCTATTTATCCATAGCTTTGATTGTTGAAATGGGAAGGAATATTTCATTTACACAAGACAAAAATGTATGCAAAATGGGGAAGCAAAATACTGTATGTTGAAAATGCTTTAAAAACTTTCAAACAAATGTAATTTGAATTCAACAAATTTGAAAAAATTTGCATTTAGGGTTTTGAAATTAAACAAATAGATGCATTTTGAACTCTAAAAAAATTGAATTTTAAATACCTAGTGCTTGATAGTGATCGATATGCAAACCGAAATGATGAACTTTGGAGAGACGAACTTAAATTTGCTTTTTCCAGAAAGAAAAACCTTTGTTTGGTCATTGTCACACTCTCAGTTCGCCACACGCACCAAGGAAAGTGACTGGTAAAATTAGAAAGTAAAAGTGACAGTTGAAAATGAAAGAATTTTTTGTTTTTGTCATATTTAAGGGGTTCAGTTGAACCCATGTTCGACCGAACCTATTTAAATATGATTTTTTTATTTAGGTTTTCTTGGTTCGGTCGAACCATGGGTTCGGCCGAACCCAATGGTTCGACCGAACCCCTTGTGAGGTTCGGTTGAACCAATGGGTTCGGCCGAACCCATTGAATATGGTGAAAATAAAAAAATGTGAAATTTCCTTCCTCTTATAAATTATAAACCACTATTCTAAAGCCACCCGTCAATTCCCCTATCTAGAGAATTAATTTGGTAAGATTATTAGTCCACTCATGTTTTCCTGTGGACTAATATATTTAATTAACAACATGATATTTTATTTAATATTTTTATTGTGTTTTTTTGAAATTATGGACATAATATTTATTGGAAACAATTAAATATTAAATAACATGATTATATATTAACTCAAGAAGGGACCATGGACTTGGTTGAGGTACTATTGTAACTATCAAAAGATATTTTTAGATGACTTATGATGACCTTGACAAGAATCTATAATAGGTCCAATGATAGGCTATACATCTAGTCAATGGTTGTAAGTGATAGGCCACTTTTTGCATACAAAGTGGAGTGAAAATTTTAAATATATCTTTAATTAATATTTTCCCTCTAAAAAGGGCATTAGGATTTTGGGCACCCAAATTGGCCAAAAATAGGATAAATATATGGGTTGCAAGATTTTTGGGTTTCATCTATCTATTTTATCACTTCAACTTTATGTACTAGCTGAAACTCTTACATTGCCTCCTTTAGATGAAAACCAATTTGAGGTTAGAGATTGTGGAGGAAAACCCATGGAAGAAATTTCACTCAAGAATTGTTTTTGGATCTCAAAGATTTTTAGGCAGTTAGCATTCCTTTGTGTTGTGTTGTTGCAGGTTGCAGGTTGCATGTGAAGTTTGTTTGCAAGGTTTTAGGTGAATTAGTGTGAAGTATTTTCTAGTGTTTTGTGTGGAATTTTTGTTTTTTTTGTTTTTTCTACTATAGAAGATCAGTATGCTTTTATTTTTTGAGGTCAATTAGATCATCCCTAGAGGTGTTGAGGAATTCATCTTTAAGTTTGGGTGAGATCAATATTATTAGTGTTGTGTGAAATGCAATTTCGGTGGTTGTTTTGTTTTAATATTTTTCCATTTTTATGTTTTTAATGTATGCTAGTGTTTTTTCTATTTTAAAATCATATTTTATATAAAAAGATTAGATTTCATTTATGAATTTTTTTTTAGAGGTAATTATGTAAAAATTGCCAAATTTTGGTGCATAGTTTGTGGAGAAAATTTATGAAATTTTACATGGGTTTAATAAGAAATTGTTTCTATATTTGTATTTGTTATTTTATATGGTGTAATGACTATAATAATAGTCCAATATAATTTAAAAATCAGATTTATACCAATATATAAAGTTGTGGGTGTTTCAGGTTTAATTGGTGCAAATTTAATGAAGATTGCTAGTTTGTGTTGAATTTATGTGGGTTTTTGTGAATTTTGGTTTATGCAATATTTAAATATGAAATTTATTAGTAAAATTTTAGTTGGGATATTACAATTTTATCAAATATGTGATATTTTTCAACCATGTAGATTCTTCAGACAATTGATGTTTCCAAGCGACAAAGAACTTAGATACTAGAAAAGAGAGAAAAAGAAGTTACAACAAGAAGGGATAATGGAAGATAATGAAAAATAATCTAGATAAAATATGAAGACTATGAAGGAAGTTTCTAAAGGGAAAAACTTCCTTGTGGACTCACTCAACCGGTTACTCAATGTATAAAGAACAATGCTAACAGTGACAATAACAATGGAGGAGCTAGTGCTTTAGGAGAAATACTAATGGAAGAGGAAAGGGAAAATAATTGGTAACATAGAATTCAAGAGTTAGATTTGAGAATAGACTCTTCAAGTTGACATTTCGATTTGCTATGAAAAATATAAAGCACTTCCACCATAATTCTAAGAAGCTTTGACATTGAAAAACTATATGTCAATGAGGAAGACAAAGGTGTAGCAAATTAAGAGCCAAGGATGCAAAAAAAACCAAAGGATTTGGAGCTCACTTTGAGAAAATTAACTCTTTCTGCTTTTGATGGATTTGAGAAAAATACTACAAGGGCTTGGCTACAAAAGTTAGATGCTTATTTTCTCTCAAACTAATGGAAAATGATAAAGTTATCAAATTTTCCACTCTCCATTTTGAAGGTATAGCTTAGGATTGGTTGTACTACAAGTTGATTACCAAGGGGACTCATATATGAAGAATATAGTAAGAGGTTGATTGAAATATTTGGTAGGAAGGATCTTGAAATGCATTTCAAAGAGTTAACTCAACTCAAACAAAGAGGTAATGTGGAGGATTATTTTATTAAATTAAGTTTTAGAAGCTCTTTGTTATGGTGACTAATATTTTAGAGAAAGGGATTATTATACATTTTATAAAATAATTATTTGAACATATTAGGTGATACCAAGTGAGAGATTTTAGTCCTACATTTTCACAAGAAGCTATCAAGAAGGTATTCAATTTAGAGGTGATAGTTCCTCAACAAAAAAATTATTCATGACAACCATTCTAGAAAAAATCTAAGGGGAGTGTACAAAATAAATTATTTCCTAGAACAACACAAAATACCACAACCCCTTTTCCAATAAAGAAGATTAAGGAGGAGACAAAGAATGAACTTAGAAGGAAGAAGCTATGTTTTTTTTTCTCACAAGGAGCCATGGAGTCTAGGACACAAATGCCAAGTGATCATTGGGTTGTGAATGGATTTTCCATGCACCAATAACATAGTAGAGTACAAAGCCTTGATCACCAGGTTAATAATCATAGTACATTGGAATATAAGTCAACTACAAGTCTATTGTGATTCCCAACTCATCATCAAATAGGTTAAAACAGTACGTTCCAAACTAGAGATGATAAGTTTCTTCCTTAAGAGTGTATCCTAGATAAATTTAAGAGGTACTTTGTTTATATCCAATTTGAACAAATCCCTCATCTCCATAATAAGGTTGTAGATGTAATGACTACTATTGGATCCTTGTTAAAAATGCCTCATGATAGCCATGAATACAAATTTCTAGTTGAATAGCTTCTTATCCCCACATACAAATTTCCTAATATAGAAATGGTGTGTGAAATCATTAGTCCTGAGTCCCCTAGTACCATAACATTTACATCTACCTTCGTGATAACACATTTCCACCAAACCTCACTCATAATCAACACAAATCATTCATCCAACATGCATCCTACTACACCATCCTAAGTGATACCTTATATCATCAAACATATGATGGTTCTTTACTATAATGTCTAGGTAAAAGTACAAACTTGTATCACACTTTGTAAAGGAATCGGTCAACATAAAAAAAAATCTCAATTTCAACCACATAAAAATGGTCTTTATGTTTTGAATTTAAAAAATGAAATGTAGAACTCTTGATGAAGTTTATTCCTGTAATTTTTCATATTTTTTAAAAATTATTTTGATTATTTTCTTATCAATTTAAGAGGAGATTTTGAAATGTTGAAAATTTCAAGAAAAAGTGATGTTCAGTTGATATCAAGAAACAAATTAAAAAATACTTCATTTTCCCCTAATTTTTTTTCTCCAAATAGGTAACCTCAATATCTAGTGCATGGATTTATTTTTTAAAATTTTGATGTATATTTTTTTCACAATAATATTTTAAAGTCAAACGTACCATAATTTGATAGTTTTTATTTGATGTCAACTATTGTCTACTTTTTTATCATTTTCAAAAAAAAAAAAACCCTTTTGAAGAGGAATCTCTCCTCTTGTGCAACACATATTTTTCAAAACTTTTAATATGTTTTACTATTTTTTAAATTTCTAATTAGCCTCTTTTTTAACTTTAACAACCTACTTGCATTATTTTAAAAAAAAATTACATATTTGGATTCACCACTATGAGCTCTATAAAAGGTTTTTAAAAAAGAAAAATATGTTGATTGAAGAAATATTTAGTTGAAGTTGAAAGTTTCAGAAATTTTTGAAAAAGGCTAAGTTGGGTATCAACTAGGATGCCACAGATAGTTTCGGTAGAAAGGATTTTGATCGAAACTCTTTCTATCAAAACCTTATGCAAATTGAGTCACATTTCAAAGTGAAAAAGGGAAAATTTAAATTTTTTAGTTTCAAGCAAAAGGGTTTCACTCAAAAATTTATGTGCCACGTATAGGCCACACGGTTTCAAGAAAATCTGTTTAGGTCAAAACTATTTCACTCAGAACTATTTAGTTGGCCAAAAGTGTGACACAAGTTTGTTCCTTTACGGTTCGTCCAAACACAATAAAAGCTAATCTTGTGTTGCAAGGAGTACACAATAGTATTTGTGGTTCTCATACTAGTGGTATAGTCCTTACAAATAATATCCTCTGAAAAGGATATTATTGGGCCACAATGGCACTTGATGCTTGTGAGTATGTCAAGAAGTTTCTCCCTTTTCAGTAACATGCAAAATTAATACATATACGCTCTCAAGCGTTGCAACTCATCACTTCATTGTGGCCCTTTTCTCAACGGGATTTTGATCTCATTGGCAAGATGCATTCATCCTCATCTAATGGAAATAAGTTCATTATCATTGCCACTAAGTACCTCACAAAGTGGGTGGAAGCTATCCCTCTCACCTTCATCATAGGCATCCAAATTTCTAAATTTATCCTATACCATATCATCTATTGTTATAGTACCCCCTCTACCATTATCACTAAAAAAGATAGGCCTTTCAAAATTAAGATTTTTGCAATATTTGTGAACAATTTCATATCCAATAGCATTGTTCTACTCCCTATTACCCATAGGGTAATGATCAAACGAAGGAAACCAATGAAACCTTACTCAAAATCCTCAAAAATATTGGCAATGAAACTGGTTGTGATTGACACCTCCATCTTAACCCCACCCTTTGGGCTTACCATACAAGTATTTGTACCTCTATCGATACCACTCCACACTCCCTATTTTATGGTGCCAAGGCTCTTTCCAATTGAAATGGAAATCCCATCCTTGTGCATATCATTTAGAAGTACTATCAATGATGAGGAGTATTAAGTTGCTCATTTAAGTTAACCAAACCTTCTTGATGAATGGTGTCCCAACACCTACAATCACCTCCAAGCATATCAAAATTGGCTTAGAATAAGCTATATAACAAGGATATCAAGCCTCATTAATTTTAAATTGGTCTCGTGCTTAAAGAGAATTAGAGGAATCAACATGATCAAGAAAAGAAAGGAAAGTTTGAGCCTAATTGGTTAGGTCCTTACATCATTACAAAAATTTATGGTTTGAGTGCATATCAATTGGCTACTCCAAAAGGATAAACTTTGGATGAACTCATCAATATCATCCAACTCAAAAATTTATATTCTTGAATCAATTGAGTTATCCCACTTTTCAAAAATTAAAAAATTATACAAGAAAAACAAAGAATTGAAAATCTAGAACAAAGAAAAATAGTAAAGATAAATAAGTTGTCCTATGGAGAAAACCACCCCTGGTAGCACCTTGGATAAGTGTGTATGGTGAAAACTTGGAAATGGGCATTATACATAAGTGTAGTTCCATTCTTGTACTCGTTCTTGTCTAACTTTCATGATCCTTGTTATGTAAACCTGTGTACATGTTTGAGGTTTGTTCCTAGGATTAGGATAAACCAAGGTTGGGAATACCATAGTTGGTCAATTATATCACTTGAAAGCACTTTACCTTTTTGGATAGAATATTATTATGATTTATGTGGAAGAATCTCATCAAGAGATATTATGGTCATGTTATTTTTCCAAATCAAGTAAGGGGTGGGTGAACATATGTCATCCACTTCATATAAGTGAGACTCCACTTCGAGTAAGTGAGTTTGATATATATTATCAAATCTTTGGCCAAAGTAAGTGTAAGTTGCCACTACGTACCCTTCTCAGTTCATTGTGAGCCAGGATTTCATAAATAGGTTGGGAAAGTCATGCATGTAGGCAGGTATCCACTATATGGAAGCACTAGTTATGTAGGGCACAAAACCATGCTTAGGTAGGCTATTATTATGAGGGTTACCACACCAATCTCTTCATTCAAGGGAGGGCCATCTTACCATCTAGGTAGATGTGCGAGGGACCACAAAAATTCCATGGTTGGAGGAAAAGTACTTGGATGGTACTCTTCATCATGCAGTTGGAAACCAAGATTTGAGGATGTATGCACCAATAATGGGGACATCTAGACCATCTGTACTTTGTTTCATTGAGCTCTTGAAAGCTATGTATGTAATCATGATCTTGTATCTTTATAGAAAATGTATTTGGAAAATGGAATCATTACTTGGATTTATGTAATGTTACTTTATGTATGCAATGAAATTTGAAATGAGTTTATTTCGAATATGCATCTGTGTTATTTAATTGGAAATTTTTTATTACTGTGTTGGTAAACTTAAACTTTTCACATATGGGTTAAAACTTAGATGAAAACAATAGGTAAAACATTGGGCTATTACACCAATGGAATTGTAGTAGAGCACTCTTTTTTCCCATTTGATACTCTTTGCATAAAGTGTTTGCAAGCTTAATTATCTTAGGCATATCTCTCACTACATGAGTAGAGTTGAACATTACCATATTGTCAAAATTGATGTGTCCCATTCTCTTGTGACACATCCAACACTCACTAGATTGAGCCAATAAGTAGATTCTTTCATTTGCCTCCTTTAGATGATAAACATTTCCATTTTTCAGGTTGTACCTTATTCAACTAATCTTTCAGACCCTACATTTTTTATCTCACAACCTTTGGCATGAAATGCAAGATTATTTCCTTTGTTGTACATTTGATTGACACTGAGAAGATTATGCTTCAATCCTTTGACATAGAGGACATCCTCAGTCCTATTCTTTATATCAATTTTTATAGCACCATTTCCATAAATCTATGCTAACTCATCACCTCCAAACTTAATAGCTCCACCATTACACTTCTTAAGACTGATGAACCTTCCTTTGTCACTAGTCATGTGGTTTGAGCAACCACTATCAATCACCCAAGCATGTTCTTCTTCCTTTGCATGAAAGGAAATCCACACAACCATTGATCTTTCATTATCTTTATCATCCTGTAGGGTACCAAACTTCTTACATTTTCCAATATCATCCTTTTTATTTTTCACATCCATGAATTTAAGGTTTCATCATTTGAATCATTGTCCTCATCTTCTAGAGAAAAACCACTCTCCTTGGAATAGAGACTCCTTTTGAACTTCTCTCTATTGTTTCCATCTTCTAATTATTTAAAAGGATATTTAGAAGCAAAATGACCAATTCTCCCATAATTGAAACACTTGAAAGGTAACTTACCTTTGTATTTTTTGGTGCCTTTCTTCAATCTTCTTACAAAATTTTCTAGTAACTCATCAAAGTCATCATTCTGATCAATTGTTTGATCTTCTATCTTTTGACTAGTTTTGAATGCTTCTTCCTTCTTTGGAACATCTTTGTCAAACTCTCTCATTTCAAAGGCCATGAGAGCACCAAAAATTTCATCTATTGAATACTTATCCAAGTCCTTAGACTCCTTAATAGCAAATACCTTATGACTATAATATTTAGGGAGAGATCTCAAAACCTTCTTCACAATCCCATCTTCTTTCACTTCTCCACCAAGACCTTTGATGTTAGTAACAACTTCATCCACCTGAAGCATATAACTAGCAATATCTTCATCCTCTATCATCATTAGAGTCTCAAATATGCTCTTGAAGATTTGCATCTTGGCTTACTTCACTTTATTATCTCCTTCATAAATGTTGCTAATTTTTCCCTAGACATCCTTAGCAGAACTATAATTCATCACCTTTAGAATTTTTGAATCAGCTAACCCACACAAGATAGCATTATTAGCCTTGGATTTGTTCTCATACAATATAATCTCAACTGGATCTTTTGGAGGAGTAGCAAGAGTAGTATAACCATCCTTGACAGGTTGCCAAACACAAAACCCTAAAGAGTTTAGATGGAATTCTATTCTTACTTTCTAAAAGGTGTAATTTGTCCCATCAAACCTAGGACCCTTGTAGGTTCCATCATGTGCCATCTCAGACCTTTCCTTAAGTGGTTAAGATTCTTCAAAGGAACTTAGCTCTGATACCAATTGTTGAAAAAACTTGGATACTAAGAGGGGGGTGAATCAATATCTATCAAAACTTAAACCCTTCAACAGTATGCAAATTTAGACTTTTAACAGGATTAAAAGCTTATAAACAGATCAACAACACTTTAAAAAATCAACAAAAATGAACAATAAAGCAATAAACACACATGCACAAGATAACACCATATTTACGTGGAAAACCTAAGGAGGGAAAAACCACAAAGAGAAATCTATCAATATAGGAAGCTCACTACTTACATAATTATAATTTATTTTAAGGCTCACTACCTAAGGAATCACACTACTCCCTGAAGGACTTATAGGCTATGGTATACAACCTTACGGAAAGATATAAAGGACTTGTAATATTGAGGCACACAACCTCAAGGAAAGATATAAATTACAAGGGCCTGCTAAAGAGACTCACTTTCTGATAGCAAGATACATGAAAATATGGAATTACAACATATGTCAACAATACACTTTGCTGACTGAGGTGTTAAATCTCACTTATTTTTTCTTTTCCACAACTCACTACTTCATTCCATACTCACACATCACACCACTCTCATAGAACTTGCAACTGAAATGTTCTTTCATTTATATCCTCCACAAGGTCTCAAAACATCAATTAGGTCAGCTAGAATAGAAGATAAACAATGACCTCAACAAGTCGAACACAAAAACATAATGTAGTCCTATCTAGGAGATAGAGAGGACCAAATAACAACTTATTACATTTTTCAATGTGATCCCAAACAACACATATGTTGGTGCACATCAACCCAAGTCAACAACAAGGAAATGTGTAGATGAAACGTGTAGCAAAATACCAGTCCCAAAAACACATCTTTAACTAAAACTACTCAATGTAGTTCTCAACAAGATAGTTCGAAACCCAAATACATCTTAACACAACCTTAAATGTTGACGTAGACCTCCAATCACATAGTGCAAGCAAGAAAAAAAGCCTCATCGGCCAAACATCCATAAATTTCCCAAAAACCAATTCAAAACAATATGCAACACCAAAGAGATCAATCAGTGACGTGCAAACCACAAAGAGATGTTCTATGAACATCCAACATGTTACTTCCAGATACTTCTTTCACACTGTCATTGTTGGTATGTGGTGACTGATCATGCAAATACTATACACTCGTAATGTATCCTCGCTAGGATTTGGGGCTAGTTCAAGCCCCAAGCAGGGGTTCGGGGGCGGCAACACTCGACAATAGGGGTTTGGGGGCGACAACCCCCAATAGCAAGGGTTCAGGGGCATAATCCCCCAAAAAAAAATTTCCCATTAACACGTCAAGGTTTTCCCATTGACACATCAAGGTTTTCCCATTAACACGTCAAATGAAAAAAATGACTTTGTAAAACCCTAATTCTAGAAACTTCCAAAAAGCTTGTTATAAGTGGTTGGGATGTATGTTGTAGCATGGCATTCATGAGATTGTAATCTATTTTGCACTGAATAATAAAACCATTGGGTGGTTGAATTTCTGTGGATGTAGCCCATATTGGGTGAACCACATTAAAATTCTATGTTGATCTATTTTGTGTTATTCTTCATTTTTATTTATGGGTTATTTAATCTTCCTATAATTGTTAATGTTTATTGCTCCAATATACCTAAACCCTAACAGTCATGCCACAAACAACCACCACAAACCAAACAAAAATAGAACACTTCATCCCAGAAGCACAAAATACACAAGCATGAGATGAAACATTAATAAACCAACTTGTGAAACACTTTATTACATGAAAAATGAACTGAGACACTACACAAACACTGAGAGCATGTTCACCAAGCCACAAGAGCGAAAAAATCAATGCAGAGAAATGTGGAGCATTTTTTAGACTAGTCCAAACAACCAACAAAACTACCAATGCATTGCAAATACTAGAAACCTCCTTAGAAACACTAGTGACTAGAAAATAGTAGGAGTGCAACATCCACAGAACATAAAAAATTGAAACCCAAATTGCAAGACCATATCTTCAAAGGTGGAGGAATGTGGAGCATTCTCCCAAACAATCTTCAACACAAATTCCTATAGTAGAAACTTTCACCAACATGTAGAGACCAAAAATTCCTTTTAACAACACATACTTCCATCTAGGAGCAATAGGAGAGAGCATACACCATACTATAGATCATCAACAACATCTCTCCAACTTCAACATTACTTTTAATCTTCATCGTAATGCTTCTAATCCCCATCTTAATATATTATCATGGTATCATCTCTATTGTCAACAACCATACACAATACAATTTTAATTGTTATTAAACAAGGCATGAAATCCAACCATGAACATCAATGACAACCCTAACTAAGTGTTGACATCAATGACAACCAATGCCTAACAAATTGTATTCATTATTTCATACATAGTGACAAGGTGCAAAAATAATGGACATGGATCTGTGATGTTTTATCTATCTAGGTTTTCTTAAGGTTAGTCACTAGTTTGTGATAATGAATAATGAACAATATGTATATTTTGATCTACTCATAATATAACAAGGGCGGATGGTATTTTCAATAAGATGTGATTGATCCATCACCAATATGGTCCATTGCCTACTCCATTGGGAAACGTAATCAATAAAAACAAAGAGGAAATATATGTCATCAAGTAAAGTATTGACATAAGCAATTTTTTTATATGATGATAACAAATTATATTCATGTAATAGATATACTCAACAATCCATAACTAAAACTATAATGACCCAAGTGTAATAAATGAATGACCATTACAAAGAATTCATAATGCATTAGATATTGTTACATATACATCAAACCCTTATTAAACATTTGTGCCAACAAATGTGGTGAGAGAAAATACATATTTGTGACTATATATTTCCTTAAATGACTACAAATAGTCATAGATACATACCATTTCTTAAAGACGTATGTATTTCATACCCTTCCTAATTTTTAATGGATGCATTCCTTCATTTGTAGCTCAAAAGTTCATTGTTTGATGCCCTCAAATTGACTATATACCTTCCAAGCCCAAAAAATTGAACATAATACCTTTAGTAAATTCACTTACAAAATATTATGGGATACATGAGGCCAAAATACAACTGAGGAATGAATAGAAAAATTAAATTTGATCTTGAAAACTATGGTCAAGAATAAATATTGCTCAAAGATGAACTGCTCAGATTATGGAAGGGTGGAATGTAGATGAGGATCCATCTACCTACATTCATGGAACTTGTGTTAGGATAAGGCGACATTAAACTTACAATCTTGAGTCACTTTCATGTGTCTTCGTGATCCTTGAAATGTGTACTTGGTCACCTAAGGAAATATTGGAAAAAAATATTTAATAAAAATTACCTATGACAATATTGTAATTGCACTCATATACGAAAGATCTAGTCATTAGTGGTAGTTACAAAGTTTAAATGAAGATTCCTCATCTTGGGCATCCAAATGGAATATGGAGAGTTATCCTTGAATATTGGACTCATTTCTCATTGTATGTTGTTACATGTTGGGCACTAGGTTGTGCATGTCATCCGCCAACAATAATGAGGTGTAAGATTCTTTTAGAGTTAAAATTTCCTCATTGTTTTGTAGGTATATGACGCCCATGTCAAGACCATGTGAATATTTAATATTATTTATTAAGTTTACAAGTTTTCCATGGATAAAGGGCATATGGTTTTTGCAGGTGGTTTTGTTGCCTCTTATTTTGAGATACCATAGTGATATTCTCATTCCATCTCATCTATAAATTGGAGACTTGAGTTATTAGATGCATTAGTTGTTTTGTAGGAATTGAAGAAGTAACAAAGTGTTGCCAAAATTTAGAGAGAGAAGTTATATTTATGCAACTCTATTAAAGGGTTAATACAAGCTTTGGATCTCTTTGGGTGTGGATTTTTTTCTAAAAGAGTTAAAAGAGTTTCTCCGTGTAGATTTTGTGTCACTTGTAGTTCGCTGAATTTATTCTATTGTTGAATGTTGTAATCACATAAAAATCTATTTGAGTAATCTTTGAAAGTAAAATAATTTCAAAATTTCATACACTTGAAGAAGTTTTTATTGCAGTAGTTTCACATTGTTTTACAACAACATGAAGAGTAGTTGTAGCTCAAAACAATGGATGAAGCATAGTGGAGGAGTTAGTGCATAAATTTATTTGATATTTATTTTCCCATATTTATCTACAATTTAAAATGCAATTATATTTTTTCCTTTGTCAAAGCTTTTTGATTTTTCACAAACCATGTCAATTTTTTGCAAAGTTCAAGAACTTGTGAACTTGGTGACATTTGAAACTTACTCTCTTTTCTACTCTTTTCACTTATTTCTTCTTCTTTTCATCTTTTTTTGTCAATTCCTTCTTTCTCTCTCTTTGTTGTATCTTTTACAAATTGGCAAACTAAGTTGCATTTTCACAAAGTTCATAAACTTATGAACATTGTGACATGAAGAAATTTGCATGATTCTCAACTCTTTTTACTTCTTCATTCTTTTACTTATCACAAAGTTGCACTTTTCTCATTTTGGCGAACTTTAGAACTTTTGTTGCACTTTGGCAAGGTTTGTGAACACAAAAAGTTTACAATATTCATAACCTTACCATGATTTTCCCTTAGTTCTTTGATTTTTTTCTTTTTTACTTTCTCTATTTTCATCATTACACCTTTTGCATCTTGTCAAACCATTTGTGAATTTTACAAAATTGTGAGTTTTACAAAATTGTGAGTTTTACAAAATTGTGAAATTTACAAAATTGTGAGTTTTGCAACATTCAAAGCAGTATTGCAAAATTTGCAAAATCACAAGCTTTGCAACATTTGAAACTGTGCAATCTTTTGAAACTTCAAACTTTTTTCACCTTCTTTATTCACTTTCACAGAGTTCATGAATTCACAAACTTCGTAACATTTATAACTTTGTGATACAACATATTCTCTTTGTCACATTTTTTGGGAGTTTGTGAACTTACAAACTTCCTTACTTTTGTAACTTAGCATAAAGAGAACATGCATATACTTGAGAAATTGTAGATTTTGAGAATTCTGACAAATAATCTTAATGTGAAGGGAAAACATACACAACACAAAGAAACATTTTGACCCATTGAAAATCTCTCAGATTAACTATTAATAATATACCAAAATAAGATAAGTGCACAAAAATAGAACAAACTTAAACAAAATTTGACATTATAGATTTGAACCACAGCATCCTACACAAAAATAATACACAAAAGAGCAATTCCTTTCCAGATATAAAGTCTTAACAAATAAAATATAATAAAAACATGAAAGAAAATTATAAATTGTTATTACAAATTAACGTTACAAAAATAATATTTTCGTCAAACATGACAAAAGCGCATAGATCCCCATAAACTGCTATGTACATAAACCAAATGAATGACGCCGGAAAACAAATAAACAAAACATATCAATCCCTCGAGATCTCTCATGTTAGACTTTTCTTTTTGTCCTCTACGGATGACAAAGCTGTCCAACAAGAATAAAATTCAAGCGGGCTACTTCGACGAGGGGAAAACGCCCTTGTCAATAAATATCCCGATGAGATCCTACCTGAATTCAAAACACTATCTGCAACCGGGCAAATCGGGTCGACGCTCTACAGTGAACATAACGTGACTTGCCGTTGCTGAGAAACCAACGAAAATATGGATAATTATGGTGATTTAAAAATAGTACCCTCTTTCGACTAGTTGCAAAGAACTTTAACAGAGTATGTTTTAAGAATTATCATTTTTCCAGGTTTCGAATCGAATCCTCTTCTCTGCAGTTCATGGTAGAAGTCTGCGAAATTAAAATCATTTGCAGCTTTCTATGGAATTATCAGGTGTTAGCTTGAATGCGTTTACATATCTTGTAGCACTCATAGGGCTTATCTGGTTGGGGGTAAGCTGGAAGTGGAAGAACAAGAAACATCACCTGCCGCCAGGTCCTCCCGGATGGCCACTGGTAGGCAATCTCTTTGAAATCACACGCTCGAAACAACCATTTCAGCAGTATGTTCACAAACTCCACAAAAGATACGGTCCAATCATAACCCTCAGATTGGGTTTTCATCCTCTGATTATAATAGCCAGTCACGAGCTCGCTTATGAAGCCTTAATACAGAAGGGCTCCATCTTTGCCACCAGACCGCCTCTGAAGGGGGTCCTTAAGCTTTTCACGAACAACCAGGCAAGCATCAATTCGGCCGCCTACGGCCCGTACTGGCGAACATTGAGACGAAATCTGGTGAGTGAAACTCTCAGCGCCTCTTCACTCAAGTCCTTCCGGGAGGGCAGAGAATGGGGAATGGAGGTTTTGATGGACAAGTTAAGAAAGGAGGCAAGGGAGAGTGCAGGGGTTGTGAAATTGATTGACCACTTGAGGCATGCGGCCTTTTGTATCCTCCTCTACATGTGTTTTGGGGCCCGGTTAGAGGAGGAAACCGTGAGAGATGTGGAGGGCATTCTCAGGGAAATCATTCTATGCTTGGCGAAATCGGAAGCGGACGAGGTTTTTCCACTTTTGGGTTTTGTTTACAGGAAGCGGTGGAAGCGGTTGCAGGGGATGCGTCAGCGCCAGGTAGGAGTCTTAATTGATCTTATTAACCGGCGCCGGGCGGTCTTAGCGGAGGGCACGGTGGGGGAGTGCAGGGCATATGTTGATACTTTGCTTTGTTTGAGGGTGGAGGGCGGAAGAGGTCTCAACGACGACCAACTGGTGACGCTCTGCTCGGAATTCCTCAATGCTGGTACGGATACCACATCGACTACCCTGCAATGGGCGATGGCAAACTTGGTGAAAGATGAAGCCATCCAGAGCACAGTCTACCAAGAAATAGTGAAGGTTGTGGGTAAGGAAAGAGCGGTGGAAGAGGAGGATGTGCAGAAAATGGTGTATCTGGAGGCCGTGGTGAAGGAGACGCTGCGACGCCACCCGCCAGGGCAATTCGTTTTGACACACGCAGTTACAGAGGCGTGCACTGTTGGTGGGTACGATGTTCCGGCGGATGCATTGATCAATTTTTCCGTTTGGGAAATGGGTAATAATCCCCAAGTGTGGGAAAATCCTAACGAATTCAGGCCAGATCGGTTTCTGTGTGATGAAGTGGATATGACGGGAAGTAAAGAGATAAAGCTGATGCCGTTTGGCGTGGGGAGGAGGATTTGCCCGGGAATAGTGCTGGCTATGCTGCATGTTCAGCTTGTGGTGGCTCGATTGGTGCAGGAATTTGTGTGGGAGAGCAAACCGGGGGAGCCCGTCGATCTTGCGGAGGTGGAGGAATTCACGATAGTCATGAAGAATCCGCTGCACGCCGTAATAAAACAGAGGAATTGAGTAAGTATTGCTGAACAAACTTTCCCAAATGTTTTCGCTCTAAATTTCGTTGTCAAATGGTTTGGAGTTATCCTCCTTCCTCACAAATATTGTAAGCACCGGTAATAAAACAGAGGAATTGATTAAGTATTACTAACTGTATGGTCCCATGGGGCGGCTTGGGCTTCTATTTTCATGGATCAAGCGGTCCCATGGAGCAAACAAAATTATGCTACAGGATTAATTGGAATCTCCTCCTGAAAAATAGCAGCCCCTACCTTTTAGGACTGCAAATTTCAGCGGGTGAAATTGAGGTGGGGCTAGAAATTGCCCCTTAGGAATTTTTTTTGCTACTTGTCTATCACTTTGAATTTTAAATTCCTAAAAAAAACTAAAAAATGAGAGAATTTTTATTTGTTTATTAATTTTTATCAAATTACTCCACTTCCTCCCTTGATTTTTGGAGCTCAAACTTTTAAGCTGAATTGCAAAATCGAATTCATGGGACCACCATTTTTAAAATATTCCTAAAAATTCTTAGCAGCACTGCTGAAATTTTTTAGGAAGCCCCCCTCCATGGGACCGTAACCTAAGTATACTTTCCCATATATTTTACTTTGGAGACATCCTCATCGCTTACAAATATTGTAACGAGGAAAGAGGAACCGCTAAAACAGCAACTAAACTTAGTGGAATGATTATTTATAAGTTATTTTAAAGATAGGTGGTATTATTTTTTTTACAGTTTGTGAAGATTGTTTTTCAATTTCACGTGTATGTTTTTTATATTAATATATTGGATTACATTCAGTGATCTATTATCAAGAAGAGGATCACTGAATGTGATCCAAAATATTGATGTAAAAAATATACACAACAAATTTCGAAACAATCTTTATTTTAAAGATTCAATATTTTTTTTAGTAAAATTATATAAAATTATATTTCTGTAATTAGATTAAACAAAATTGAATTATGTGATGATTTCTAAATTAGATGATATATAATATTAGTATAAATATATTAAAAATATTTATTTTAAAAATGTTTGTATTTATTTTAAAAGTTATTTTATTTATTACATAGACAAATAAATTTATAAAATTATTGAAGAATTATCTTATTATATTATATTTTTTACTTAGTTCTTATTTGAAGATTTTTTTTTTCTAGGCAATTTTTTTATTTTTATCAAAAAAGTCACCATTTACTTCATTTATTTTGTTTTTAATTTGAAAATTGTGGTAAATTTTAAAAAAATTGTAAGTTATGTTTTGATTTATATGTACACGATCATGACATGATGCTCTATGTCTTGTTGTCATTGTAGAATACCTATCAATATAATTGTAGGAATAAAAAAATTTTAAAATTTAAAATTATTCACATCTTTTGTGAAGGAAATCAAGTAATGAATATATTGCTAATCTTGAGCTTGTAGAAAAAATATCATGGTCCTATCTGTACATGAACATGGACTTAGAATGATTTCCCTCTTTTTATGTAACTTAAAAAATTCATAAAAGAGGACAACATCTTGATATTTCATAAATACTCTTTAATGTAGTTGGTTTTTAGCATGGTGTGCTAGAAGCTCAAGATCTTTGAAATTTGTTAGGAGATTCCATCTAATTCTATTATCACTTAATTTTTTTTTGGTATTTTATGTTGATTTATAGAAACTAGATCTAGCTTATCTCTCTTGTGATATAGTGTTTTCTTTTTGGAATTGCAACAATTTAAGGGTGTCATCGTATGGCTTAAAGTTTCCTTCCATTTGCTATTATTTTGGATTTTTTAAAAATATTTCTTCTTTAATTTCAAATTGTCATGATTCTTTTCCTTTTAAGGACTATTTCTATTGTTGTGCTGTCTTACTATTATTATGGGCATGGATTTGATAGGTTATGCAAGTTGGTTTGGGTTATTTCTATTCTAAGATAATATGGAATCTTGATTTTTGTTTCTTAACATCAATAATTTATCTTCTATTTTTGAATAAAAGTTATTGATGAAAAAAATGTGATTTCTAAGTTCTTTTGAAATCTTCATGTTATTCAAAATTTTAGCTTTTTCTCTCTTTTCTCTCTTTTCTATCAAAATATATCATAATATGCTCTTATCCTCCTATTATGGTCATATGCCTCCTCTCATTTAGCATGACATTGATAGTATGGCTTTTGGTATCTTGTTAGTCTTCTTAATCCCCTGTATCATTGGTATACTTATTATTATGATCATGAGATCTACTTCGGCTTGTATCTTTCTATTATTAATTTTTTTGATAGGTATCATTCTATTATTAATTTCTCATGGTGTATTGACATGCAAGATTTGGTTACCTTGAATCCCACTCATTCATATATGCATATGTTAGATCAAATGAACTAGATTTCTAGAATCTTAAGTAGATATAGGAGTAGGCACCATAATATTAAGGTGGAACTATCACATTGTCTTACTACTCCTATTGATGTTACAAGTAGGGTTTTTTTTAGTGTGAAAAGTGTTTTTAGCGAACTAGTTAATATCCTACGTAGTTGGTCATTTTCACACTACACTTAAGCTCAATTTGAAAGAATTTTTACCTTTTATTTCACCTCATTTGGAATCTACATGTGTTTCCCCACACTTTTCTAGTGCTCCACATTAGTCTCACATTTGGAGTGGTAGGCAAACTTTCATTCCTACCTTTTATGCTTATTTTCAAATGATGCATCATAGAGAAAAATTGACCTTACAATTGTGCTTAGAAGGCCCAAAAGCCTACATTTTGATATATGAAAAGTGTAGGTTCTGGAGACAAATATATATATTTTTTTGGAAGGATCTTAGCTTTTGTCATTAGTTCCACATTTTATCCAATGGCTATATTCTTTACTCAATAATCGTTGATAGTTTTTTTTGCACATGCCCTATGTTACACTAGTTTGTAGGTGTAATTAGTCATTGCCATCAAGAGTGCCAAACTATAGCTGACAATGAAACTCTAAATTGCAAAAACCTTGGTGACTTTGAATTTTTAAACATCATCAAAACTCTAAACTCTAATACGTCTACTATAAACTATTGCAAGCTCTAGACTTCTCCAATATGAGGCATCTCTACACTTTATTAAAGCCTTTTGGGTTTCATAGTTTTTTGAGGCTCCAAAATCTTGGCCTTTGAATTTTTTTCGTAAACTTCTTAACACCTTTTGTACACTCTAAAATTTCATGTTTTGTCTCATCTCTAAGATCTACTTGGATTTTAGCCTCTAATGCATCTTTGTAGTGCCTCAACCCTTGAAGATCTATTATATAGTTTCAAACTTTTGGGATTTAGCACAAATCTTTGGCTTAAGAGCTTTATATGTACAACTACACATGCTTAAAAGATAGGATCCAAATTTAGGCACCTATATTTCCTTTTTACAACTATGTATGAGTTGAAAATTCAATACAACCAACTATTTGGAGGATAAAATATTATTTTATGATGATTAAAATAAATTTTTACAATTACCATATATTATCAATATGCCTAGGTTGTAGGTCCACACATGTGGCCCATTATGAAGAGTTAGTAGTTTGATAAAGACCTTGAAGTCATGAAAATAAGTATGTAATTATGAATAAATCAAGGAGACACATGGCAAGATCCTAAAAAGGCATGATGCCACATTTTGATTAGGTTCAACATGATAGTTTTCTAACAAGACTCTAAACACCTTTTAACACGAACCCAGAGGAATCAAAGGTGACTCAAAATCCATCCAAAGACTTAGAATCCTATGCAAGCATGAGTCTTCCTACAAATGATAGGAAATGATCATGAACCCATATGAACAAGGAAGGTCAGATCACTCACTTGATACCACAAAGTGCACTTACGCATCCATCAAGGCAACTATGACCTAGGCCAACTTGAACAAAAAAGACCAAACCAATATCATTTGACTAGCTAAAAACCAAAAGCGAATAGAAATAAACTCAAAAGATCAAATCAAAATGGAGATCCTCATTTTTCTTTTGCAATCATAGAGCGTGTGTAGAAGGTGCAATAGGATGCCTTGTAATCCTTGGATGACCTTGCACCAGTATAATTTATGCTCCTAAGAGTTATGGGGTCTAATTTTCTTTATAACCTAAATAACCTCTCAAGTGCTACATAACGTGAAGTGCTACATTTTAATACAAAATAATAAAGTGAAAAACTTATACCTAATGAAAGTGATTTTTTGATCAATGGATTAAGTTATATTTCTGATTTGGAAAAATTCTAGCTTGAGAGGTAAGGAGATAGAGATAGAGATGGATGTGGAGATGGAGATGCAAATGGAAAGGGAGAGATAAAGAGAGAATCAACATAAGAAGAGATATTAAAGAGAAACATATAGAGAAGAAGAGAGAGGGAGAGATGGAAGGAGAGATGAAGAGGGATAGATAAAGAGAGGAAGAGGGTGAGAAAGGGGAAGATAGACAGATGAACATAGAGATAAGAAGTGATATATAGAGAGAAGTAGACATAGGGAGAGATAAAGAGGAGAGATAGAAGGAAAAATACAGAGAGATATATGGGGGAGAGATAGAGATGCAAATATAGATATAGATGTAAAGTTCTAGGAAGAGGGAGAGGGGGATATAGGGAAAGAGGGATTAATAGAGAGAGAGAGGTATCTAAAGATATAGAGGGAAAGAGAAAATAAAGATGGAGATGAAGATGATGAGAAATAGATAGCGAGATAGAGAGAGGTGGAGAGAGATAAATATATAGAGAGATAGGGAGGTAGGAATAGATAGAGGGATAGAGAGGAAGAGATAGTGAGATATAGAGATATAGAGGGTGAGGTATAAATACATATACAAATGTAGATACATGTGTAGTGTCATAAATTGCCACCCTTGATAATTTCACACTATGTTTTTCTCCTCCCTAAGTGTATGGACCTAATTGTACACCTAATTTCCTAAATTATGCATTCCATAGCCCATTTGAACAATTATCAATAAAACCCATGTAGAAAACCAATGCATACACTTAATATTATGTCCTCAACACCTTAGATCCCATAAAATAGTGTTGAAACTAAGTCTCGGGTGATCCCACAAAGCTAGTTTACAATTTTTGAGAGATTCTGATTTTTGTTGAAATCATATATGTTTAGAAAATATGATTTAAGCCTTAAAAAGTTCCATTTAAAGAATTCTAATTAAAGAGGGTTTGATCAAACTACTTTAGATCAAACCCCCTTGGATAGAACCCCTCTAGTTTTAAACCATACCTACAATGGAGTCTCCTTTACAGCTATCAAAATGCTGATAAAAAACCACTTTTGATTTACCTTTTGGGGGATCAAATGAAATTATTTAAAATTTATTTTTTGTAAGTATGTAGTCCTTATTATAAGCTTCCCAAAAAGTATAATTTTAAATAAATTTAATTTAATTATTATATTTATTTTTTATTTCTTGTGAATGTAGGTTTTTCATTGAAAATCAAGCTCTCTATTCTACACATGTGAAAAAATAGAAGATTATCAAAACAAAAATTTGAAAAATATGAGTGCACCATATATTAAAGTCCTTGATCCAACAAAAAAAATATTGAATTTTGATACATACAAAAAAAGTTGTGTTATATAGACTGCCTATGTTGAATTGTAATTGGTTTGACTTTGAAACTTGATTAAGGAAAAAATATTCAATAAAACACTATGAAACCAATTGGAAGCACTAGATATCGTAGTTAAAAATCTAAATTCGAAAAAATAAGAATTTTATTCTTCATAAAAAAAAAAATTGTCTTATATGGTGAACGTCACTACTTAAAAATGGTGTTTATTGAAAAAACTAGTTTTCAAAAGAGATGGAAAAAGAAGTGCAATATGATTCCAAATTTTTTGAAAAAATATATTTAGAATCTACAGACAAAATGTCACAAATCACTAGTTTGGATCATCTTCAAATTCCTCGTGGTTTAGCCGTTATAGGTGCTCGAAAGTGAAGATTTAGTTAGAAAAATTCAGTTTAGTGTCTAGTTTGGCCAAAAATTGTAAACCAGTATTGTGAGATCACCCTCCCCCTAAGTGACTTGGTCCTCCTATTTTGCCTCCAAATTTTAATATGTCAGAGTTGAAATTTTATTATTTGAATTTCCAATGTCAAATATCAACTAAGAGGATTTAATTTTTGAGAAATTAGAATAATTGCATATAAATACTTAGTCATTTCATAATTTTAAAACTAACTAGCATTAAGAGGAAATTTTGAAGATCAAGAGCATTATCAAGCAAGTCAAGAGCAGTTAAGATATTTTATTGCAACAATTCAATATATCAAAGCATCATATCAAAGTGTATGTGAGTTGTTCATGTTTATGTTATCATATTGTTTGTGAGATCTAACCCTTGTAGGTCTTCAAGCAAATCAAGAAAATAAAAATCAAGCCTTGAGAAGATGCCCATGACTTTAGTCCTTCAAGGAATTGATTTTTGAGTGGTGAGTTGCAATCCATTGTTGATTCATCATTTAGCCTATATCCCTCAAAAGGATATGCTCTCTTTCACTGATATTGTCATTGTGGATGTGGAAACACCAACACAAGGTTCAACTGAGGCAATCCCCTATATGGCACAACCCTTCCTCTCTCTTTGAATGTGCAGGTTTCAAATTTGAAAAGAATTAAGAGAATTTTGAAGGTCAATTATTCATTATTGCATTTAAACCCTACACCTTGACAACATAAAGAAACTCAGTTGTCTCGGCACCCGATGAAGATCTGATAGTGTGACACCTGGGGAAAGAAGGCTCTAATTTGGCTCTAGAGGATTGCAAAATCATATCTAAATTTTAGTCAAAAGGACATTGTTTCCCTAGATGACTTATTCCTCCATTTTCAACCCCAAATTTATATCACAAGGGCACAAAACTCTACTCAGTTTATTTTCAAAGTCTGAGTTTGTCTGTGACTTTCTGGATTTGCTACTTTTGCATTAGAATAGTTATTTGCATCATTAGCCTAGTTAAATTAGTGTATTTCATTCCAAATTTCATTCCAATTTTGGTCAAGGGCAAGTTGACTCACCTTACAGGTTGTAAGTCTTATACCTTTTCCAAATTCATCAAACCCTCGCTACCTCAAACCCTCTAAATGAAAATTTTAGGAAAGGTGCCTAAACCCTAGAGTGAAATCCCACTACAACAAAATAGGCAATTAGCACCTAAAATAGTGCTAGATTTTAGTGTATTTGAGTTCATGAATTGGGAATTTATGCTGGCACAAATCTCGGTGCAAAATGGTATGTTCACTTCGGCATCGGATTTAGCACTAGATTTAGCTGCTAGATTTAGCGCTGGATTTAGCGCCAATTTTTGTTGCTTCCAATTTGTATTTTGATTTTGCTTCTTGTGTTGCTTCCACATTTGCTTCCAATTTTGCTTCCAGTTTTGCTTCCAATTTTGCCTTTGGTTTTGCTTCCAGTTTTGCTTCGGGTTTTGCTTCCAGATTTGCTTCTGATTTTGCTTCCAATTTTGCTTCCAAGATTATTTCTGGTTTGCTTCTAGTTTTGCTTCTATTTATTAATTTAATATGTTTTATTTATATTTAATTAGTTAAATATATCATGCCTCTTAAATAACTCATATGATTATAAAGTAAGTAAATTAAATAATATATTTTATTTTAATTTAATTAATTAAATATATCATGCCTCTTAAATAACTCATATGATTATAGAGTAAGTAATTTAATTATTTAACTCATATGATTTGTAATGCCCCATCTTGTAACCTAAAGAACGATGCATTGTCTACGAAAGTGCAATAATTTTTTTTTAAAGTGTAATTATTTACTTAACTTATTGCAAACATTCCCTAAGTAACGCGATGACACACTACTTGAAAATCCCATAAATGACAACAGTATTAACATTGCATGTATCTATTTCATATTAACTTAGAAGCATACATTGAATAACATTTAAATTACATCATTAAAGCTAAAAAGTACAAATAAGAAACTTACATTACATTGTATTTGAAATAACATTACAATACTCATTTTCCAAATGAGGTAGATCAAATAATAGTTTACAATTACGAGTTTCAAATATTCTCCTCATTAACAATTGAGGAGTATTACACTAATACAGTTTTCCATTGTTTCAAATAAGAAAGTACATAAATCCACATGCGAGCTCTCCATCCAAGAAACACTCGTTGCCACGATCAAGAACTAGGGACCCAACAGAGTAAGGTGCATGTTCCACCCAACCATGTGGTACCCGTAGGTCCACCCCTCGTACTAGGAGATAGTAAAAAGGTTCCCTAGACATAACCTACAAACCCTAGACACAAGTAAAGCCATAGACAAACTAAACATTTACAAACTTGACTTATGGTTACATTGCTTCCAGAATTAGGATAATCAAATATGTTAAGTTCACAAGGTTACTGTTATTTTAAGTGGAGTGTCATCACAATGTTGCAAAGGTTACCCTGGTGTTTCTTCCTAGGTTTTCGGCCCCCAACTTGGGTTACCCTGGCAACCTCTTACGAAACGCGACCCCTCATGCAAACTGTTGTGGAATCAAATATCTTTTAAAATAACAAGATATCAACTTTTGCCATTCCAGGCCTTCTCAACTCATTCTCAAGGCTGAGCTAGCTCTTGAGTCGATAAGTGAGGCATAATTAATCCAGTTAAATATTTTAGAAAACCCAATGTGTTGATTTAGTTTTCACTGACTTACTAACTCTACATGAGTTACCTAGGTACCACTTTGTGTACCGGCCCTCACTAAGAGCCACTCCCCTAAAAATAACACAAAGAAAACAACTCCACTAACTAAGGTCGACAAAGTGCCCATAAACCAAAATATGATACCAAACATATCACAACGGACATCACAACCTGTTCATAAAAACCAGGTGTTTATAAACCATACAAAACCAAGTGCACTACCCTAGTTTGTTCAAATATATGAAGCCATTGTAAAATTTAACTCCCTTAAAGAGACTACAACTGGAAGACTTGAAATCACATAAAAATCCTCATTTGCCCAATAAGAATTTAAAGCAACTTAAAACAAATACACATCTATCATTAGGATTCACTAAATCTAGTCAATCAAGAACTTGAAATATGAAATTAATCAACTGATACATAATTTATCTTCCATTTAATATGAAAATCAAATCTATAATTATCCCAATTTCATAAACATATATTATAATGAAATTTTCGTTTTATTTCCTTATTGTATTTCATTATAAAATGTTCATTTCTACTTTTCAACACTAATTAACATTATATCATCCATTTAAATATAAGCATATAAAATCTATTTAATTATACATTTATTTAAATATATAAATATATGTATAAATAAATATTTTAATTTTCCAAATAAAAATTATATTCATTAAACTTTAAACACAAATTGCAAGCTTATATATTATAACATATATATATGCATTACATATATTACATATATTAAAATAATATATGAAACACATATTTACAAATTATAAATATATTTTAAAACTAAATTTTAAAAACAATTTAAAGTTTACAACAAACAAAAGGCAAGGCCCGACTGCCTTTCCACAGCCGAACCCTCCATGGGCGCGGCTGTGTAGGCAGCGTCGGTGCTGCCCTCACAGCCGCTCCCTTATGGGGGATGGTTGTGGGGGAATAAGCCCCCATCGCCTTCATTCAAAGAGCCCTAATTTGATAAAAAAAATTTTAAAAACAACAAAACTCTAGCAATTTTAAAATTGCATACAGCTATTACTAAAATCGTTCAACACTGGGATTTAATAATAAAAGCATTGTATATATTTGTTTATATATGTATATGTATATATAACACTTATATATATACATATATATATATATATATATATAATTTTAAATAACAATAAAATTACTATAATTGGGAATTATTTTCAACAGGGTTTTTTTTTTACAGGAAACTAGAAAAACTAAAAATTTAAACAATTTATTCTCAAATTAATTCCATATCAAAACCCCCAAACTCCAAGATCTTTTGTACAGGTAGTATTTATCAAAATTCTATTCAGGGGTTTCATTTCCCCAAATCTATCACCAAGTTTAACAGAGAATTTGATTTAAAATCCTACAAAGATTTCTTCTATTTCCTTTGAGAATATACTACTGTTTAACAACTATTTTGTGTTGCCCTTTGATTTCACTATAAAATCTTATCTCATAAAATGCACAGAGAGGTAACGAAATTCTACAAAAATATTTTCCAAATAATATCCTCGAGAAGTACAGAGGCTTCAATGAAAATTTAATTTCCTCAGGCAATCTTTTAAATTCACAATTCACAAAGCTTCTACAAAACTATTTCTTACACAGACAATCTTTTCAAAGATAACAAAACAAATAAATAGAGAAAAACCTGTAGCTTGAAGATTTTGTCTGTTGATGAGAAGCTCTACCTGTTGCGTGCAACTTCCAAAGCTCTTTACAAAACCACCACTTTCCAGATGAATGTAAATATTGAACAAAATCTATCCGAGAATCTCTTCCAGAAATTTTTTACAAAACCCAAAGGAAATCACAAAATAACCCAAATCAATTTTTTAACAAATCTCCATTCTTTTCAATTTTCCCGTGAAGTGTTTTTTTTGTTTTTTCCCCAAATTACATAATATCTTCCCCGAGAGAATCTTCAACATGAAAAATGCCATCAATATTAACTCACACACATGGCAAGAAGAAAATATCTTCAACAAACTTACGGGTAAAACTCTCTTTTCTTCCTTATCAAGAATTCAATGCATTTTAAAGAATTAAAGAATTTTAAATTCAAAATTCAATTCCCATTTCATTTGTTTATTTTTTTTATATTTAAAATTTCATTCCCAACAAAGCAATTAATTTAAATTTAATCTATTCTCACAAATAAAGTAACTTTAATTTAATTAATTAATTTATTTAATAAAATAATTTTAATTTCAATGACAAAATTATTTTACCAATAAACTAATTTAATTAATTAAATAAAATATAAAGCTTTTATTTACAACATTTAAAATTAATTAAAAATAAACATTAAATTAAATAGAACATTAATCTAACATTATATTCACAAAAATTAACCTTCCATAATGTAAAATCAAGATAGACCAAACAAGACAACCAAAAACTCCAGACCTAAACTGACGACAAACTATGACTGGGTTTGAGACTAGACTAGGAAAAACCTTGTTACTACCTCCCAATCAACATTTTCGTTGAGTCTTGACACACTCAGACCTGAGAAACCAGGTGGAGTCGGTGCCATGTACCTACAATCCTGCAATCAAACAAATAACATACATATATATATAATCCATGATTCAAACACACCATGCGAAGAAAATCATGAAAATCACAGGGCACTCGCAAGCGAGTGATGCAACTCCATTCTCCACACCAATACACATCACATCATACTGACAGAATAACCATCAACTAATCTACCATAAGCATATAGAAAGCAATAACATTTGAAATTAAACATCTATGCTAACATAAATCATGTCAAAATAATTACCACCATTCAATGTATCATCTCATCACAAAATAAATCCGCCATTGCTCTAAATTCAGTGATCAAAATATCCAAAACCAAGTATGAAGGACTATCGAAGTGAAAACATGCTAACAGAAAACATAAGCAAAATGGAGGGGTACTACATCCTCCCCCTCTAGGATAAGGCTTATTCCTGGAAGCCCTCAAACAAAAAAAATAGATAACACACACATCTAGAATACATCTTCCCAAGAAATAGAAGACTAGCCACTAGGATCCCTCTGGATCTGTATCCGGTCAACTTCTCGACCCTTGAGGATCAACTCCCGATGTTGAAGGACATGCACAGTTTCCAAAGAACGATGCCAGTCCTCCACCAGGAACCTCTCCAACTGCACCCTGGTGCTCATCCTGGTGGTTATCCACCACGATAAACACTCTATGCGACCTGCCTGCATCTCCTACGGTCGACTTTGAAGCTGCCGGTCTCTGACTGAACCCAGAAGTACCCTTCTGAGGACACTGACGAGCAATGTGACCCTGTTGGCCACAAGTAAAACATTCTATACTCCTTTTGAATCCTCTATCACCTGGAAGTACACTAGACCGTGGAAAACTACCTCCATTAATTGTAGACTAAAAATTCTATGTAGGCTGATCAGAACAATCACATTGAACTTGTTGCCCACTCTGATCTCTCTCATTCTGAAACCAACCACCACCATGCTGAAACTGAGAATTGTTACCCTGCTAGGGCTGAGTATTCTTATTCTTTTGAGGATTATGCTACTGCCCACCCTTAGTGGGTGTCTGTTGGTTCCTAGAGGAACCTCCTATCAGTACCTGACCACCTTGTGGACCAAAACCTGCTATAGGTGCACTACCTATCTGGACACATGTATGTCCACCCAATGCTAAAACCAGATTCTCTTCCACAATGCGCGCTTTCTCAACTGCAACTTCCATAGTCTTCGGTTCGAAGAATCTAACTCCTCCACTAATGCGGGCATTCAAACCCCTGATAAAATGTTGTACCAACATCACCTCATCATCTCCAACTCCTGCATATTGCTTGAGTTCACGAAATCTGCGTTCATACTACTCAACAGATAGAACCATCTGACGTAATTCATGAAACTTGTTAGCCCGTTGTTGCCTCCAATGTTCAGATAAGAACCATGCTCTAAACCTCTCTAGGAACATCTCCCAAGAAACTGACCCAATCTCTAAATGGATCTTTTTCTCCTCCAAGCGCCACCAAGTAGAGGCAAATCCTCTCAGATGCATGATAGCGCATCTAGCTCGGGTATTTCTACCGTATGGGTGCATAGCAAAACATCTACCCAAGTCCAATAACCAGGTCTCTACCTCTAGACAACCTCCTGTGCCATCAAAAGTAGGGGGACGTGCCCTCAACAAATCCCTCATATGCCCTGCAACTAAAGCATCCTGCTCTGCAGTACTAGCAATCCTCCTAGGAGATCGATCACGTTCCCTAACTACCTCCTAATCAACTTCCTGCCTCATACCAAGTCTAGCAAGTACCTCTTCTAATAGGGGACGCAACTAAGCTCCCTCAACCTCTGGCTATATCAGAATCCGTTCCTCACTTATCTGTTCCAACTGAGGACCCAACTGTTCGACATGTTTGCTCACGTGGGAGCTCTGAGGGGGAGTAACCTGAGGGGTTGGCCCACAGCCTCCTCCTTGACCTCTACCACAATCTCTAGTACGACGACTAGGCATGATCCTACACATAAAACAAAAACATGTCTCAGATACCCAATAGACAAGGCTAACAAAAAATAATACTACATACTAGGTCAACCTAATGCGCTCACAATTACCCAGAGCATCCAGTGTTAGAACCTTTGCTCTAATACCAATCTGTAATGCCCCGTCTTGTAACCTAAAGAATGATGCATTGTCTACAAAAGTGTAATAATTTTTTTTTAAAGTGTAATTATGTACTTAACTTATTCCAAACATTCCCTAAGTAATGCGACAACACACTACTTGAAAATCCCATAGATGACAACAGTATTAACATTGCATGTATCTATTTCATATTAACTTAGAAGCATACATTGAATAACATTTAAATTACATCGTTAAAGCTAAAAAGTACAAATAAGAAACTTACATTACATTGTATTTGAAATAACATTACAATACTCATTTTCCAAATGAGGTAGATCAAATAATAGTTTACAATTACGAGTTTCAAATATTCTCCTCATTAACAATTGAGGAGTATTACATTAATACAGTTTTCCATTGTTTCAAATAAGAAAGTACATAAATCCACATGCGGGCTCTCCATCCAAGAAACACTCGTTGCCACGATCAAGAACTGGGGACCCAACAGAGTAAGGTGCACATTCCACCCAACCATGTGGTACCTGTAGGTCCACCCCCCATACTAGGAGATAGTAAAAAGGTTCCCTAGACATAACCTACAAACCCTAGACACAAGTAAAGCCATAGACAAACTAAACATTTACAAACTTGACTTATGGTTATATTGCTTCTAGAATTAGGATAATCAAATATGCTAAATTCACAAGGTTACTGTTATTTTAAGTGGAGTGCCATCACAATGTTGCAAAGGTTACCCTGGTGTTTCTTCCTAGGTTTTCGGCCCCCAACTTGGGTTACCCTGGCAACCTCTTACGAAATGCGACCCCTCATGCAAACTGTTGTGGAATCGAATATCTTTTAAAATAACAAGATATCGACTTTTGCCATTCCAGGCCTTCGCAACTCATTCTCAAGGCTGAGCTAGCTCTTGAGTCGATAAGTGAGGCATAATTAATCCAGTTAAATATTTTAAAAAACCCAATGTGTTGATTTAGTTTTCACTGACTTACTAACTCTACATGAGTTACCTAGGTACCACTTTGTGTACCGGCCCTCACTAAGAGCCACTCCCCTAAAAATAACACAAAGAAAACAACTCCACTAACTAAGGTCGACAAAGTGCCCATAAACCAAAATATGATACCAAACATATCACAACGGACATCACAACCTGTTCATAAAAACTAGGTGTCTATAAACCATACAAAACCAAGTGCACTACCCTAGTTTGTTCAAATATATGAAGCCATTGTAAAATTTAACTCCCTTAAAGAGACTACAACTGGAAGACTTGAAATCACATAAAAATCCCCATTTGTCCAATAAGAATTTAAAGCAACTTAAAGCAAATACACATCTATCATTAGGATTTACTGAATCTAGTCAATCAAGAACTTGAAGTATGAAATTAATCAACTGATACATAATTTATCTTCCATTTAATATGAAAATCAAATCTATAATTATCCCAATTTCATAAACATATATTATAATGAAATTTTCGTTTTATTTCCTTATTGTATTTCATTATAAAATGTTCATTTCTACTTTTCAACACTAATTAACATTATATCATCCATTTAAATATAAGCATATAAAATCTATTTAATTATACATTTATTTAAATATATATAAATATATATATAAATAAATATTTTAATTTTCCAAATAAAAATTATATTCATTAAACTTTAAACACAAATTACAAGCTTATATATTATAACATATATATATGCATTACATATATTACATATATTAAAATAATATATATAATATATGAAACACATATTACATATATTAAAATAATATATATAATTTATGAAACACATATTTATAAATTATAAATGTATTTTAAAACTAAATTTTAAAAACAATTTAAAGTTTACAACAAACAAAAGGCAGGGCCCAACTACCTTTCCACAGCCGAACCCTCCATGGGCGCGACTGTGCAGGCAGCGTCGGCACTGCCTGTGAAGGCAGCGCAGGGCGCTGCCCTCACAGCTGCCCCCTTATGGGGGATGGCTGTGGGGGAATAAGCCCCCAACGCCTTCATTCAAAGAACCCTAATTTGATAAAAAAAATTTAAAAACAACAAAACTCCGACGATTTTAAAATTGCATACGACGATTACTAAAATCGTTCAACACTGCGATTTAATAATAAAAGCATCGTATATATGTGTTTATATATGCATATGTATATATAACACTTAGATATATACATATATAAACATATATATATATATATATATATATATAAATTTTAAATAACAATAAAAATACTATAATTGGGAATTATTTTCAACAGGGTTTTTTTTTTACAGGAAACTAAAAAACTAAAAATTTAAACAATTTATTCTCAAATTAATTCCATATCAAAACCCCCAAACTCCAAGATCTTTTCTACAGGTAGTATTTATCAAAATTCTATTCAGGGTTTCATTTCCCCAAATCTATCACCAGGTTTAACAGAGAATTTGATTTAAAATCCTACAAAGATTTCTTCTATTTCCTTTGAGAATATACTACTGTTTAACAACTATTTTGTGTTGCCCTTTGATTTCACTATAAAATCTTATCTCGTAAAATGCACAGAGAGGTAACAAAATTCTACAAAATATTTTCCAAATAATATCCTCGAGAAGTACAGAGGCTTCAATGAAAATTTAATTTCCTCAGGCAATCTTTTAAATTCACAATTCACAAAGCTTCTACAAAACTATTTCTTACACAGGCAATCTTTTCAAAGATAACAAAACAAATAAATAGAGAAAAACCTGTAGCTTGAAGATTTTGTCTGTTGATGAGAAGCTCTACCTGTTGCGTGCAACTTCCAAAGCTCTTTACAAAACCACCACTTTCCAGATGAATGTAAATATTGAACAAAATCTATCCGAGAATCTCTTCCAGAAATTTTTTACAAAACCCAAAGGAAATCACAAAATAACCCAAATCAATTTTTTAACAAATCTCCATTCTTTTCAATTTTCCCGTGAAGTGTTTTTTTTGTTTTTTCCCCAAATTACATAATATCTTCCCCGAGAGAATCTTCAACATGAAAAATGCCATCAATATTAACTCACACACATGGCAAGAAGAAAATATCTTCAACAAACTTACGGGTAAAACTCTCTTTTCTTCCTTATCAAGAATTCAATGCATTTTAAAGAATTAAAGAATTTTAAATTCAAAATTCAATTCCCATTTCATTTGTTTATTTTTTTTATATTTAAAATTTCATTCCCAACAAAGCAATTAATTTAAATTTAATCTATTCTCACAAATAAAGTAACTTTAATTTAATTAATTAATTTATTTAATAAAATAATTTTAATTTCAATGACAAAATTATTTTACCAATAAATTAATTTAATTAATTAAATAAAATATAAAGCTTTTATTTACAACATTTAAAATTAATTAAAAATAAACATTAAATTAAATAGAACATTAATCTAACATTATATTCACAAAAATTAACCTTCCATAATGTAAAATCAAGACAGACCAAACAAGACAACTAAAAACTGTGACTGGGTTTGAGACTAGACTAGGAAAAACCTTGTTACTACCTCCTAATCAAAATTTATGTTGAGTCTTGACACGCTCAAACCTGAGAAACCAGGTGGAGTCGGTGCCATGTACCTGCAATCCTGCAATCAAACAAATAACATACATATATATAATCCATGATTCAAACACACCGTGCGGAGAAAATCACGAAAATCATAGGGCACTCGCAAGTGAGTGATGCAACTCTATTCTCCACACCAATACACATCACATCATACTGACAGAATAAACATCAACTAATCTACCATAAGCATATAAAAAGTAATAACATCTGAAATTAAACATCTATGCTAACATAAAGCATGTCAAAATAATTACCACCATTCAATGTATCATCTCATCACAAAATAAATCTGCTATCGCTCTAGAGTCAGCGATCAAAATATCCAAAACCAAGTACCAAGGACTATCAAAATGAAAACATGCTAACATAAAACATAAGCAAAATGGAGGGGTACTACATGATTAAATAACAAGATAATTATTAATAACATGATCATCATTTATAATTAAAACAAGTGAGTCAAATATCTATATAAGTAGATCAAAACAAGTGAGTCAAATATTCCACTAGATTAATAACATGTCAAAATGATACATGTCCAACAGTCGACATAAGTCAAAATGACACATGTACAAATGATATAAGTAAAAATGATAAATTATATAACTCAAAATGATACAAGTCAAAATGATACATGTCTAAATGATATATTTCAGAATGATACATACCAAAATGATACAACTCAATAATATGGTACTGTAGGCCGTGAAAATGATACATATGATAGTAACCATGAAAAAAGGAATCATAACGATATATCAACAATGATCCATGATGTAGTCTATATTATCATGAATGTCACTAGCTATTACTAGCAACTGCCTCATCATCATCATCATCATCATCATCACCATCGTGATCATCATGATCGTCATCATGATCGTCATTAGCCTTGGTGTCTTTTGTATTTGTGTCATCATCATCCTCTGCCATGTGATCTATACCAGAACCAACATATTTTGAATCTATATATCATGATGATCATCTTGATCTTCTGGAAGACCCGTATTCTACAACAAAAAATATTTAAAATAAAAAGTTATTATTTATTTCAAGTAACAATTTATTTTTCTGTTATATATCTAATATGACAACATGTGAAACGAAATGATAATCATATTACATCATATCAAAGTGCAAATACCATAATAAGATTTCATAAAAGTTAGAGCTAATATGTCATTCCAGTGATGTAAAACATCCAACAATTCTAATAAATGTTAGTAAAAGGGTATGTGCAGGATCATCATGGAAAAAATAGGCCCTTAAGTGGCAAAAAATTTAGAAAAATCAAAGTTAGGCAACTTGACATAAAAATTTGAATAAGTTATCTATATTATTTAAAAAATATGTAAGAATGAAATTTGTAACAAATTGAATGTAATTTCTAAAGTACTAATTTTTTATTTATTTTTTAAATAATGTATTTGATGAAAATTTGAAATTTCAATGTAGTAGTACTTAAATTTCAGGGAAAAAATAAGAAGTAGGTGTCTGTTTGACCACCCTAACCACAATAAAATGATAATATTTTTTTATAAGATTTTAGACATAAGTAAAGGACTCATGTTCGGATGTGATGCATATTTTTTTGTAATTTTTTTCCAAGTAAATAATTAATTATGAATTTTTATTACAACTTTAAAAAAATATAAAAACTCGTATGTCTGACCACCTTAACTTGGTCAAAACTTTATGAAATTCATTTTAATTTTTCAATCCTATAGTATATGAAGTATATAATGTGATGCATGTTTTGGATTCCAAAAATGTGATATCATTTGAAAGCTATAGATGTTTTTCAATCAGTCTATCAATCAGGACTTTAGTCGTAATTCAAATAGAAAATGAATAATAATTATTTATTATATTCAAAGTAAAGTATAATTTATATTAGTGGAAAGCTAAGAATCTCCTTTAAAAACCCTTTCATTTCATCAATTTTTGGTAAAAAAAAATCGTTAGCCACATACCCTATAAATACCCATTATATCGCCACTTTTTGGTTCATCATGATCCTGCACATACCCAAAATATGCTAGCATTTGGTGGAAGAGGAAGAAAGATGACTATAACTCTAGAGGCTCACCATAATGGATTCCAGTATTCAACCATGAAAACACAAGAGATCTGATATCATGTATCAAAACATTAAGCATACATTCTTCCAGCCAACAGAGAAGGAGATGATTACTTCATTTTCATTTGCATAACCATATCATGGTGTGAACCAAGAAGACCAAGGATGTCCAATTTTATGTGGAGGTAATGGATGTGGTCCAAACTTTAGGAGGGGAAAGAAGGTCAATGTATGATCCTGATGAAATCGAGGAAGAACAACAAGCGAGGGATAGGAAAAATAAAATCAATGCAAAGTTTCAAGAATTTGTTAAGCGAGTAACAAGGCTATGGGAGAAGCCTCATCTAAAAGATTTTGAACTAGAGTTTGATATACCATTTAGAGCTTGGTTTTCATGGAGTTCCTTTCAAATTGTCTGCTTTTATTGTTCCTATGGTAAATTGTTTGATAGAGTTGGTGAAATTACCTTTCTTAGTAATCACTATTAGTGAGATTGGGATTGTTAACCTTGAGAGAGTAGGACTTGGGAAAAAGACATTTGATATGGCTATTGTTTTCATCCTATACAACCATTACAAGAAAAGTTAAGCTAGCATCAAATAACCAACAATTTTGAAAATAACATGAAATTTTTTAGTTGTTGCTATGTCAGGAATAAAATAAAAGGAAACAATGTTCCTCCAATGGCTTGATGATTGCAAATTAGGATTCATGATGAAATTCAATTTTATTGGGTTAAAATATATATATATATATATATATATATATATATATATATATATATATATATATATTATGAAATAGATCAATATATAAAACTTAAATGGAGATAGATACAACCTATCCTCATGTTGGTACCCATATGAAACACATCTTTTGTGCTCCCTTTTGTCATCATTTGACTTTTGATCTTGTATCCATCCAATCAATTGTGGTTCTCGTAGTAAGTTTTTTAAGTCATCTTGTCACTGTCTTTTCTTTGCTAAGATAGAGAGAAGTGATCATCAACAAGTCTAATAAAAGATGACATTTAAATAATAGTATGCAAGAGAAAAAAACAATGAAGTTATCAGTTGGTGTTGACAATGACGAAAGAAAGAGGACTATGGAATGGCTAAGGCATGAGGTTTGAATCAGAAATACTCTTTTCCCTTGGCACATATTTTTTTGGCCCAGCCATGGAGTTATTTTTCCTAATTAGCAACAATAGCAAGGATTTAAGTGAATTCTTTCAAAGAAGTAAAAATAGAAAGTTAGGGCACATTTTTGTGTGGTTGAAACCAAAGAAACTAAGCTCCAATTCCAAAAAAGGGAACTTTTATTAGTGATCGATGCCCAAATTGATAAGAATTAAATTTGTTAAAGGGTGCTCACTTTAGAGGTGGCAATGCCACTAGCCTCCTCCATCTAGCAAGTTTTAAGATGGAAAAGTGATTGATGATCTTCACCTAGCACTAAAGGGCTAAAGGTGCACTGTTTCAGAGGGGAAACCTCAATAAATCTACACCTTCAACATCAAAACCATGGAAAATGCATTATGAACCCATGCCTATGTATGAGATCAAGCCTTTGAGTGAAGTATGATACACATCTTGGTGAATTTAACCACTATAAATATCCATCAAATCATATGAAAGAGTGGCAGTAAGCTAATAAAACTTTGCTCAAATTAAGTAATTGTGCTTTTAGAGAGAAAAAACCATCATTCATCTCTGCTTCATCATAAAAAACATTGCAATTATATTAGTAATCAAAACTCAGCTAAAAGGGGAAAAAATAAGACCTAAGGTAGGCATGCTTTATCATGGAAAATGCCATCCAAACCTCCACCTAAATCTCAAAATTGAGAGTGAATTATCAGATCTAAACCCAAGAAAAAATATATGTCAAAATGATAGGTAAAGTGCACCTAACGCAAAGGATGTCAGTTCAAAAGATAAAGCACACATTTTCATGGCTCAAAATAGCAAGGCTGCCCAAAAAAGTGGCAAACAGTTTATAAAAGTGCACATAGGATATGAAGCATGGTGAGGAACTAAGGAAATAATGCTTGGGTAATAAAAATGTTAGAAAAGGTGTTATGAATCTGTACCTAAGTGTTAAGAACATTTTTGGGAAAGGTGAGGTACAATTTTTGAGTGGCGAAACAACTTAAAAATTCTACCAAGAAGATTTAAAAGTGGCAAGAGGTTAAGTGAAAAGAGCCTAAAGTAAGCATGAAAATAAATTAATATGAGGTGCAATTTTTAGTTTCCATGATGTAAGCAAGGGGTTAGGATCACTCAACAAACTCAATTCAATGAGCCTCAAATAGATTTGAAAACACCAACTCTTGAACTCTTCAAATTTCAATTTTCAACTAGGCCTTTCCTAGTAGATCTGCTGACCCTGTTTGGGTTTTTTTCTCACAAAATTCACAAAGGAATTCACAAAAAAATTAGAGATTTAGATACCTCTTAGTGAGTTACAAAACATACCTCAAAATCATCAAATGTTGTTTTGGAACATGTGCCTCAAAATGGGCCTTCACCACTGTCTTAATTAGGCTAATGAGGCCTAATTTACAAAGGAACTACCCTTTAAAATATTCACAACCCTCAAAAATTTTTGGGGCAGAAATTTACATGTGTCCAAACCCTCAAAAACAAAATTTGTTTTAGGAGAAACTCAACTCTACATACCAAACCACAAAGCCCTCATTTTAAGCCAATTTGAGGAGGGTTTATTGAAAGTAATGGTTCCACACCTTACCAGAACTTTCCACTACCTAATACCTTCATAAAAACATTTGAAAAAACTCAAAACACCATTACACATGCAGCTCCATTCATATTTTGTCAAAACCTTACTTTAGTTCCTCAAATTCAGATGGAAAACTCATGAAAACACCCTAGGGAATCACCCTAAAACCATACAAAATGTATCCCTTGAATCCCAAATAATTTTCACACCTATATTATCATGAAACAAGACATTTTTTAATGGGTTACAAGTTGTGAAAATATGTGGAATGTCTAAAACTTCATTGTTTACACCAATCAAAACCCTTGACAGGCTATAAACAGGTAGTTCCAAAAAAATGAAGATCTCTCACTCAAAACTCAATATTAGAACCTCCCACTTGATCCAAATGAAAGATAAAACATTCCCTCAACACATTCCATCACTCTTGGGTCGTGGTACTTCTGTACGGATGAACAATTCAGCCTGTAGCAACAGATTTCTTGAAAACACAAAATTTATGCAAAAAAACTAATAGATTTTGTGGCATTTCTTTCAAAATTCAACTTGCCAACCCACATCATGAGGTGTACATGTATTTTAAATGTTTTACAACCCAAAAATAACTCCCCAAATTCACCAACCACTTTTCAAACCTCAACTAACCGTTGGCCTTTACAAATTTTGCATTTTTGCAAGTTTATTGTTGACAACTTTTTGCATATTTGCAATATTTTCATTTTTGACCCTCCTATTCACCTAAAACATTACCAATGAAATTTTTAGACCTTATTACACTTATAAGAATGACTCAAAACAAGAAAAATAACATTCAACCTACCTTGGCAACCTTTTACTCAAAATTAGAAAGCTAAAAGCCATTGTTTTTATAGAAATTTTTGATTTTGTAAGATTTTCAACAATTTCAAGCCTTGGTATGAATCCGTACAGGCCCTTAGTGCTCTACAGGTGCTTGTATCAGGTGTGGGGTGAACCTAGATTTTATTTTCATTATATTTGGAAGCTCTAAATTGATTTTAACAGATTTTATTGTTGATCTACAGAAAACAGGTTTGAATTTATACATACAAGGGTTTTGAGGCCTTAAATGGAGTTCTACCCATTCCACCTTTTGTAAAATACTATGAATAAGTGGAATGGGTTTATTAATGTATGATTAGGTTTTTAGAGGCTTGAGGGAGTAGGGGCAAGTCGTTTGAGGTCAATGGGCATGAAGCCTAGTTGCAAAAATGAGTGATTTTTGAGTGAAAAAGAGTGAAATTATGAGGTTTCAGTATCGAAAGGTGTGAAATTTGTGGGGGGAGAAATTTATGAAGGTTTATTAGGTGTGTGCATACATATTTAAGCATGTTAGAAGTGGTGGCCAAGTGTTTTAAGGCCTAGATCATAGTTTTTCAAAAACCCCTCCTTGGAAGGACATAAAGTGAGGATTTTGCAATTGGGTGTTTTTGAAAGTGTTTCTCTTGAAGAGGAAGGTGGATTATGAGGTTTTGAGACTTGATAAGTGGCTAACCAGTAGAAAATTAGAGGGGAAGTAATTTTTAAGAGTAGTTTCTTTAAAAAATAGGCCAAAATTGGCCTTGTAGGACAACAATGAAGTCTAGATTTGAAGAGGTTGGTCCAAAGTGACCATAGCTGGTTTTGATATATGTTTTAGAAGGATCAAATGGGTCCTAGAATCTAGTTTTTGTTTTAGGAGATTCAATTTAGTGTTGAATATTTACTCGATTTCAACTATAGGGACTACTCCAAGAGTTTAAGTCCTTGAATGCAAGAATTTGTAAATATGATGAAACAAAGTTTTTTGAGTACTTTTTTTATTTGAATCTATCAAATAAATGATGTTTAAGGTGTACTATAAGTCAGATAAGATTTGGAATCAAGTTTTGGTGGTTTGGAGTCTTTTTGGCCTTGTGAAATCAAAGTATAGTGAAGAGAATTTGGGTAAAGTTTGTGTCAAACAAGAGAATTTGAGTTTGGTTGATTTGAAAACCTCCTCTGCATTGCATCAAAAAATTCAAGCTTTGTATTGATGCTTGTGTATTCAGTAAGTGGTAGCTTTGTTTATCACTTGGCACTTTTTTTTGGAGTCATGTGTTGTTCAATTTGTTTAACACTCCCTTCTTGTAAAATTACTAGTCTCTACATTAGCCAAAAGTAAGCATTCATTTGTTTTCCCTTCAAACCTTGATTGCAATGGAATATTGGTCTTTGTTTTAGCTAGTAGGTGTATACACCTTAAAATGGTCACATCACATTGTCTGGTAATTAATTAAATATTTTTAATATTTAATTAAAATCTTCAAAATTCTATCTGCATATAAATAAATTTAAATAATTTATTTGTATTTCTTCATTCTTTCATTTCGATTAAATAAATAAGTTTATTTAATCATCTTTTCGTATTCATTCTTAATTAATTAAATAAACATTACGATTTATTTATATTAATTATCAATAATCTTCGTTTGAATATTTTATTCAAATAAAGATTAAATTATTATTCTTCTTCTAAATATCATTTATAATTAAATATTCCAAAATATTTAATTATTTCCTCTAATTCAATTATTCATTCTTAAAATCATTTCTAAATTCAATTCATAAATTTATTCTTAATTAAATATTTCTAAAAATATTTAATTAAATTCTTCTAAATATTTCATATTCTTCTAAAGTCATATCATAATTAAATATTACAAAATATTTAATTAATTCTTCTATAGTTTTCAAAAATCAAAAATCAAAAAATCAAAAAATCAAAATGCAATAAATTAAATTAAATAAATTTTATTTATTTAATTTGGGGATTTATCTTCAACTCTCGGGAAACAAACTGCCAAAACAGAAAATTAAATTTCTCTGTTTCTGTGCAGGCTTGTTCCCGTGGGTTGAAGACAGGATTCCATTCTTCTCTCCAACCTCTCAACCTCCCCCATTTTCTTCTCAACCTCTCAATCTCTCACCATTCAAATTTACCAGACAAATTCATAGCCGTAGATTCTTGCCAGCCGGGATGGAGCCTGCAAAAAATCTATAAATACAGCTGCCGGGAGCTCCAAAAATATATAGAATTTTAAGCAAGTAAACTATAGGCAAATTGCATAGTATTCCCAGCATTCATAGAGCATTTTCATAGCAATAGCATAGAATCATAGCAATAGCAATAGAACCATGATACATATCATTCACAGCCCCTGTGCATAATCACAGCCCCTGTCCATATCCGTATCAACAATTCCATCTTCACCAACATATAGAATAGTTTTCCTTTGCATACTCGTTCTGCAGCAGCCATTTGGAGAAGCTTACACAATCTGAGAGCCAAAAAGCTTCAAAAGAATCTCTGTGGATAGAGAAAAATGGGACGGCACTGAAGATTTTGTTTGTTTAAATTTAATTTAAATTTCTTTAGTTTAAGGTTTCATTTAGTGTTTTATGTTTTCATTTAGATTACAATTAAGCATTAACACATTTTTGGCGCCCACCGTGGGGCTCTTGCCCCCTTTTTTTTAACATCTTTTTGCAGCTTCTTTGGATTGATTACAGGAAAAACAGCGGAATAGCGCAGACGACACGTTTCGGAAGAACACCTCCAGTTTAGCGCCTGTGACGATTATTTAAGCGCCCGTGACTACTATTTCAGCGCCCGTGACTACTGTTTCAGCGCCCGTGACGAGTGTTTCAGCGCCCATGATGAGTATTTCAGCACCCGTGACATTTATTGCAGCGCTCGTGACGACTGTTTTAGCGCCCGTGACGTTTATTGTAGCGCCCGTGACGAGTATTGCAGCGCCCATAATATGTTTTGCAGCACAAATTTTTAGAAGACTGTAATCTGTAATCTGTAACTGTAGTTTAGTCTAACTGATTCCGACGCAGCCGCGGACAGTTATTAAAAAAAAAAAAAATTTATCAATCCTAGGGTAGTCATCTAAAGCATAAAATTTATCAATCCTAGGGTAGACATCTAAAGCATAAAATTTATCAATCCTAGGGTAGTCATCTAAAGCATAAAATTAACCAATCCTAGGGTAGTCATCTAAAGTATAAAATAGAGCAATCCTAGGATAGACACTTCATTTTTCAATTTAGGCTTAAAATGAATTTTCTGTTTATGTGAAGCAACATCTTCACTTAGTTTAGAAAATTTCCATTTGGTGCTTAATAATTGAACCTAGTATTTGCTTTGTTCTCGGTGATAGGCCTATGCTCTCCCCTTAACTGGGTGATCAAAATGCCAAACTCACCTATTTATTTTTATGCATTTTTAAGCTTTGTTAAAACCTTGTAGAGAGCCTGCTCTTGTGGGAAAAAGTACTCACCCAAAAGGAATGACTCAAGTGGGTTCAAGCCAAAGCCAGGCTATTCCACCCCACTATAAAATTTAAAGCAAAATTGGGGAAACCCTCTTTTGATGGTAGTGTGCATTGATAACCATCCCCAAAGCCTTTGTTCTAAAGGTAGGGAGGTCTCTCGAGGGAGTCTATCATTTGCCACACCGAACGGAAACCCTTACTAAGAACCTAGTGTAGTAACTAACCGAGTCAGTTTCTGAACATCATTTCAATCACAGTGCAGGGGAGGGAAGAATCTACCCCCAAGATACTCACCATATAACTGCCAAGGATTGTTTGCTCAGGGGATCCGGTATCCACTTCCGTCACTCTGAGTACGCACCTGGAAAAGACAAAAACACGGGCGCCCTTTCGGGGGTGACACGGCTGTGTGAGTCGACGCAGTTTTAAGATGTGGGTTGTTGATTGCTATGATGACCTACTTGAGAACTAAGAGTGAGTCTGTTTGAAGTGCTTGTCATGTGTAAAACCTGTTAAAACAATTTTTGAAAAACATTTTGGTTACACACTTGATGTTTAGCATAGGACTTAAAACAACTGTTTTTAACTTGTTTGATGTGTTTTCATTACATTAATTTAGATAAAGATCATCCAAAACACTCATTATCATATTGATCAATCTCATGTTACGAGATTGGAAATCTACAAAATTTGTAAAGAAATCCGTTTCCAAAAGGATTAAGAAGCCAAAGAAACCTCTCAACCACAAGAAATTATTGAAGAAACAACAATTCTTATATCAAAGTCGAAAAGTTTTACTTAAATATAGAACTTTTCTTCATAGGTATCATGATTGTGTTAGAGGTCTTTCAGATGATTATGCCATAGAGCCCTTGTATTCACAAGCTTATTTTCAAAGAAGAGCCCTTTCTCAAAGGCATAACCATAGTCAACGCATCCGTTTTAGTTATATTCCCCAACCAGCAATCGAATACTCTACTCGTCCAAATCAAATCTTACAATAGAGAACTTAGAATACATTAGGCATCTATCACAAAATCCATCTTTTTACAAAGCCATGATCAAAACTTCATAAAGTGCAAAAATCATCATTTTCTTGATCTTTTGCTTATATTCCCACTAACAGGATTTTCATCCTTTCACTTAGGGAACAACACAAGCTACAAGATTAGAAAATTTCGTATAAGTCATAGAATTTTCATTCTATTCTGACTTTCATACATACCACATCAATTGCACTATTTCACTCTTTTGATCAAAAGTAAGTAAAATTTGGAGTAAAATCTATGCCTGTTCTCACAAGATCTCAAAAACAAATGGAAAAAGACGAGGGAGAAACTACAACGAGCAAAATGGGTGACCGAAATGAAAAAGAAGAGGAAACATTTAATCTTGATGAGTTAACGGAAGAAAAGCTTCAAGAAGCAGAACAAGATCCTCAATTCCATACTCTTATGGAAAGAATCCTAGAACGTAACAAAGAAAAATACTTCCTTTCATTAGCTAATCAAGGAGCTAAGTTGCCTCACACCTTTGACATAGAGGGGATTAAACAAAATCCTGAAAATCCTCCTAATGACTTTAGTGCTCTTAACCAACAGATAAAAGAATTACAAGGGAAAATAAAGGAAATGCAAGGAGGTACAACAAAGAAATATGTTTTGGAAGACATATCTCCTTATCCATTTGATAGGAGTCTTCAAATGATCCCATTTCCAAAACATTGTGAAATTCCTAAGTATGATAGGTATAATGGAAAAACTGATCCCATAGACCATGTTAGGGATTTCCGAAACATGAGTCTTGAATTTGCCTATGATGATACTTACTTGATGCGATTATTTCCATGAAGTCTAGGTGTACAATCCATGGAGTGGCTTTCAAAAATCACTCCACCTATCAAAACTTTTGAGGAGTTGATAAATCAGTTTATCTCACAATACTCCTACAATATTCAACATCAAATAACAATGCTTGATCTTTGTAAAGTAAAACAAAAAGTAGGAGAACCCTTTACTACATTTTTACAAAGATGGAGAAGGTTATTTGCACGATATTCTCGTCCTATTCCTGAAAAGGAAAAGATGGATATTTTTATCAATAGCCTTGATCCAGAATTAAGCTATAGGCTTAACCTTCATTGTCCTCATAACTTTGAAAAACTGATTGAAAATGCAATCACCATTGAAGGGGCCTTGGTTAAAAGGGGAGTGATAAAACTTGATAATCCAAGTACATCAAATCAAAACAACGATAAAACAAGGTTTTGGAATAGAAACAAAAATGTTGTTAATGATGGTATAGTGGATGCAAATAATTTACGAACAAGACCATCCGTTTTCAATCTATCAAGTGCTCCAAGAAACAATTCACAAGGAAATACAATTCAACAAGGAAACAACAATCAACAAGGACAAATTTCCAAGCAAGAGAACATGACCAATCAAAATACCAATCAAAATCGTGGTAATTTCAATAATAATCTTGGCAATACTCAAACATTAAATCCGTCTAGACCTTCATTCTTTTCAAATCAACGGACTTTTACTACTTTGGGTCAATCTCTTGAATCTGCTCTCAAGGAACTTCTTGATAATAAGGTTATCACCTTACCACCACAAAGAGATTATGAGCCACGAGTTAAACCACCATCATGGAATGACTCGTATTATTGCAATTATCATCGATGTAAAGGTCATAGAACAAACAATTGTCAAGCTTTGAAAAATCTAGTACAAGATTTAATTGACAATGGTACTATTACAATTGAGGGACATCATACCAATGATGATCATCAAGCATTCAAAGATCCTTTACCAAACTACCAAAAGGGGGAAACATCGGATACCAAAGCCAAAAGCATGCATAATGTTGAAGACAATATAATCCGCCATATTCACACGATGATAATCAAATTAATGTTATCAAAATTAAAGGAAAACAAGAATATCAACAGGTTAATGTAACAACAAGAGGTCAAGCAAAGGTTGTTTTAAAAGGAAGTTCATCTAAAACAACTATTTCTTCTCCAACTCAGTATAATCTGGTTGATCAATTGAGAAAAACATCAGCTCAAATTTCTATTCTTGAACTTCTTAAAATATCCCCTATACACAAAAATATTTTAGAAGAAGCGCTTGTGAACACAACTGTTGATATTGATCTAGATGCAAACAGATTTCAAGCCATGGTAGGACATTTGTCTTCCCCCACTTGTCTTTCATTTTCCGATAAAGATGATGCTTCTATGACACATCCACATAATTCCTCGCTCTATCTTGAAGTCATGATCCATAAACATCGAATTAGACGTGTCTTAATAGATGGAGGAGCCGGTTTGAATATTTGTACCTTAAAATTGATAAATGCCTTAGGAATTTCAGAAAATGAAATTGATTCACGAAGGAAGATAACCATTAAGGCATATGATGATGAAGAAAGAGCTTCTAAGGGATTAATATTGCTACCTATCAGAGTGGGACCTGTTGTGAAGAATACTTTTTGTCAGGTTCTAGATCGAGATCTGTCTTATAACATACTTTTGGGTCGTCCGTGGATCCATGATATGCAAGCCGTACCATCAACATATCATCAATGTATCAAGTTTCCATATGATGGACATGAAATAGCGGATGTTGTCATAATGGTGGTTTACAATTCTTTTAGCTGAAATCATTTTAGAAAATATGATTTATGCCTTAAAGATTCCATTTAAGGATTCAATTGAAGAGGTTTGATCAAATCACCTTAAGATCAAACCTCCTGAATTGGTTTTCCATATCCTATAAATCGTCTCCTTTACACCTATCAAAATGCTGATAAAAATCACTTTTGATTTAGCTTTTGGGGATCAAATGAATTCATTTAAAATTTATTTCAAAATAGTCTCGAACAAACTATCCAATATATAATTTTAATATGTTTGGTTTTGTTATGTATTTGTTTTTTAATTTTATTAAACATGGGTTTTTCATCGAAAATGAATTTCTTTGTTCTTCACATGTGGAAAAATAGAAGATTATCAAAAAATTGAAAAATATGAGTGCACCAGATATTCAAATCCTTGATCCAACAAAAAAAATTAAATTAAATTTGACATATACAAAAAAGTTATCTTCTTATCTGAGGTTTGCATTGTGTCGAATTGTAATTTGTTTGACTTCAGAAACTTGATTAAGGAAAAAATATTCAATAAAAACTATCTAACAAGTGGAAGCACTAGATATCAAGTTCTGAATCTAAATTTGAAAGAATTAAATTTTATCCTTCATGGAAAAAAAGTTATAAGTTATCTGACTTTTTTTTAAAATGTTGTTTTTGAAAAAATAAATTTTTGTGGGAGATGGAAAAAGAAGTGCAATTTGATTCCAAAAATTTTGAAAAAAATATATTTAGAATCTATAGACAAAATTTGATGAGACTCTAGTTTGCACCATCTTCAAATTCCTCATAGTTTATCTGCTATAGATGCCCGAATGTGAAAATTTAGTTAAAGATAATAATTTCAGTGTCCAGTTTGGCCAAAAATTGTAAACCACTATTATGGTATCACCCAACTATACAAGCTGATTACAACAGTACCCAAACTTGTTCCAATCTTAGGGTGAGTCAAGATGTCTTTGTGCCACACAATAGAGAAGCTCTTGCTGTTTCTTCTTCCAATCTACAAGTCCAATTGCAAGAATTGACAAAGAATCTTGATACAAAGTTAAAGTTTAAAGACAAAGGGGTAGGTGAATATTCACTATCTCTTTCTACTTTACCTCCTTCTCCAAGATCACATGGTTTACCAACTTTATCAAATCAAAAGATTGCGACTACTTCTACATCTCAAACTTCCGTGCCAATCACAAAGTTTGATGGAAAATTCATTAGAGCTAATACCACTGAAGAAGAAGCTGAAGATAGGGACATCCTAAATTGGCTATACAAAGATGAAGATGAATCTCTCTTACACATTAAGTTGCCTAAAGAACAATATGGTAAAGGGTACGCTATCATGCAAAAGATGGGTTATGAAGGGAATGGTCCTATAGGGAAACGAAGAGAAGGAATTGTGGAACCAATTCAGCCTATTTCAAAGCATTCAACTGATAAAACAGGACTTGGATATGGTAAAGATAAAGAAGAATTTACTTCACAGCAGACATCATTAGTTCATAAAGGAGAATCTGTGTCAGATAAATCTCATGAATCAGTTTTCCAATTGCAAAATAGTTCAGATACTGATTCTAATGAATATGAATGGGACACCATTTATAATGATGAATTCTGGAGGGATAAACAAATTGATACTATACATAAATATGCACCTGTTCTTATACAAGGAGAAGGTTCAAGGCCTCCACTCGATTATGTTTTACAAAGCGATCATGACTCAAGTGAGGAAGAATCAGATTCTAACGAGATTGATAATCAACAGGAGAATACCATCACAGACCTTGTCTACCATGAGGATGACAACCATATCATGACTTTGACAATTCAAGACCTTACCCAACCTAATGATCCTATGCCTTTAGTTTATCCAGAACTTATAGATTGGGACATTGACGCACCTATCCATATTCCTACATTCAGTAATGATGAAGATGTTATAACTTTCCTTTGTTCCTCAAATGAAGAAAACAATTGTTTCATTCAAGAATCTTATACTCATGATTTTGACAAGGAGAGTGTCAAGTCTCTTAGCTGCAAAATAAATGAAATAAAAGATGGATCTATTGATGAAAACCGAAAAAAGGCAGTGATAGATCAAAACAAGAGAAAAATAAAGAGCGAATCTGACAGTGAAAACCTTTCTGAGGCATTGAAGGATGAGAAACTTGACACTCTTCCCAAGTATTATCATGAAAGATCTTCTATTTTGATTGAACCAACAGAATCAATCAACATAAGTACACCAGAGCAGCCAAAAGTTTTGCAAATTGCAGCATCATTAACAGTTGAAGAAGTCCAGAAATTCATGCAATTCTTGAAGGATAATCAAATTAACTTTGCTTGGTCATATGCTGATATGCCAGGGTTAGATCCTAATTTGATAATGCATCATTTATCTATCAAACCTGGGATAAAACCTGTAAAGAAAAAGCTCAGAAAGATGCATCCACATGTTGCATTATTGGTCAAGGAAGAATTAAAGAAGCTTTTAGATGTTGGATTCATTCAAACTATTGACTATGCAGAATGGATTTCAAACATTGTATCTATTTCAAAGCCAGATGGAAGGATCAGAGTTTGTATAGATTTCAGGGATTTAAATAAAGCATGCCCTAAAGATGATTTTCCTTTGCCTAACATAGACTTGATTGTTGACTTAACTGCTGGTCATGCAATGTATTCATTAATGGATGGATTCTCAGGATACAACCAGATAAAAATTGCACCAGAACATCAATATAAAACAACGTTCACATGTCCTTGGGGTACCTATTGTTGGAATGTAATGCCATTTGGGTTAAAGAATGATGGAGCTACTTATCAAAGAGTAATGACAACTATTTTTCATGATATGATGCATACATTCATGGAAGATTATGTTGATGATTTACTTGCCAAATCTCATACACAAGATGAACACCTGGAAATCTTGTCAAAAATCTTTATTAGGATGGAAAAATTCAATGTTCGACTGAATCCAAAGAAATGTGTCTTTGGTGTTACATCTGGAAAACTCCTAGGGTACATTGTTTCAGAAAAGGGTATAGAAGTTGATCCAGAAAAGGTACAAGCTATAATGGACATGCCTCCACCACGAAATATCAGTCAATTAAGATCCTTGCAAGGAAGATTACAGTCCATCAGAAGGTTTATAGCTCAACTGGCAGACAAAAGCTTGCCATTCACACATTTATTGCATAAAAATGTTCCATTTAAATGGGATGACAAATGTGAAGCAGCATTCAATCAGATTAAGCAATATCTTACACATCCACCAGTTTTAATTCCACCTATTCCAGGAGAGCCGCTTATACTCTATATTTCAGCAACAGAAGTATCTTTGGGTGCATTGCTAGCACAAGAAGATTCTACAGGTAAAGAAAGGGCTATATATTATATCAACAGAACCTTAACAAGACATGAGTTAAACTACGGTTTCATTGAAAAAGCTTGTCTTGCAGTAGTGTTTGCTTCTCAAAAGTGGCGACATTATATGTTGACTCATACAGTTAAGCTGATAACAAAGATAGATCCATTGAAATACCTATTAAGCAGAGCCACTTTAACAGGAAGACTTGCAAAATGGGTAATGATCTTAAGTGAGTTTGATATTCACTATGTAGATCGAAAAGCGATTAAAGGACAGGTCATTGCAGATCAGTTAGCTGAAGCTCCTTTACAAGAAGACAATCCAATGCATATTGAGTTTCCTGATGCAGATGTCTTTACAACAACAATTCAGAGACCGTGGGCATTGTACTTTGATGGATCTTATACACAATATGGCTCGGGGGCAGGGATTCTTTTTGTTACACCTGAAGGACATACCATCTCACGATCATATCGGTTGATGTTTCCTTGCACAAATAACATAGTAGAATATGAGGCATTACTCATAGGATTAAAGATAGCTTTGGAATGGCAGATTACAGAGCTGGAAGTTTATGGTGATTCACAACTTATCATTAATCAAATTAATGATGACTATCAAACCAAAGATGATAAGTTGCTACCATACAAAAACATGGTGGATGATTATAAGAAATATTTTGTGTCAATCAAGTTTTCACAAATATCAAGAATTGACAATAAAGCTGCAGATGCAATGGCTACCATTGCTTCCTTATTACAAATATCAGAAGATCAAACCAAGTATGAATTCTTGGTGGAACAATTGTTTTCTCCTGCATATGATAATCCTGAAAACCAAGTTATATGTCATTTGACTGGTTCAGATTCACCTTTATATGGCAAAACTTATACCTATTTGAAAGATAACATCTTGCCTTTAGATTTATCCCGCAACCAAAAACGGAATTTCATACGCCAATCATCCCGTTATACCTTAATTGCCAATATCCTTTATAGACGTGGTCTTGATGGTACACTCCTTAGATGTCTTGAAATGACGAATCTGAAAAAGCCTTACAAGAGGTTCACGGTGGTATTTGTGGAACTCATTCGAGTGGTTTGACCTTAGCAAAGAAACTTGTCAGAATGGGATACTATTGGCCTACCATGGAGCAAGATTCTTTTACTTTTGTTAAGAAGTGTTCTAAATGCCAGATCCATGGGAATCTTATTCATGCACCTGCACAAGAATTGCAGCCTTTTATTTCAACATGGCCTTTTTCTCAGTGGGGATTAGATCTTGTTGGTAAAATACATCCTTCATCGTCAAATGGTCATAAGTTTATCATCACAGCTACTGAGTATTTTACAAAATGGATTGAATTTGTTCCTCTAACAACAGTGACTGGTAAACAGATATCTTCATTTATCCTGAATTACATTATTTGTAGATATGGAATTCCTAATTCTATTGTTACTGATAATGGAAGACCTTTTAAGAATCGGGATGTTGATGAACTTTGTGAAAGATTTCATATCCAACACAGGTACTCTACACCTTATTATCCACAGGGTAATGGTCAAGCAGAAGCTTCTAATAAAACCATTTTGAAGATATTGAAGAAGACAGTAAATGATGCTGGACGTGATTGGCATGTTCAACTCAACCCAGCTTTGTGGGCATATAGAACTAGTATTCACACACCAACAGGAGCTACACCATATACTTTAGTCTATGGAGCAGAAGCGATCTTACCATCGGAAGTTGAAATACCTTCGCTTAGGGTTTCACTTAAGGGATTGATAAGTGATGAAGACTACCGAGTTTCTCGCCTTCAAGAGCTCGAACTGTTAGATGAAAGACGCCAACATGCAGCTGATCACTTAAAAGGTTATCAACAAGTCATGTCTTGTAGTTATAACCACAGAGTTAAACCACGGGCATTTCAAGTGGGTGACTTAGTTTTAAAGGAAAATCCACGTAATCAGCAAGATAGAGAAAAGAAAGGCAAATTTGAACCTAATTGGCTTGGTCCATTTGTTATTATAGCAGCATATGGTTCTGGATCATATCAGTTATCCACATCAGAGGGGGACCTGTTTGAAGAGCCAACCAATAGTATTCATCTTAAGAAGTTCTATGTCTAAAAAGTCCTGAAAAAATCAAAAAAATCATAAAAAGGTACGAGAAAAACAAAAAATCGCAAGTCACGAAAAAATTGAAAAAAATACAAGAAAATCTTGAAAAAAGTTACAATACAAAACAAGTGGTGAAACTTGGAAAACAAAGCATACTTGTGATCGAAATGGGCTTCTCCATTTATTAGTTTATGTCTTATTCTCACTTTAGGCATCATTCATCCATGTCTAACATCTGTAAATATCTTTCATTATCCATACCATGTAGTGGGAATCTTTAGGTTTCATCATGGCTTGATGAAATTTGTACATATCTTTTATCTTTAGGTTGTGTTTACATTGGGGGAAAAACGCAGAAACATACAAGAGAGGGGCAACGAGCTTTCAAAATATCACAAGCAGACAAATAACAGCTTGACAAAATAAAACAAACATTGTCAAATTAAATCAATCACAAACATATTTATGCCAATGAAAATAAAAAACAACATGATCCAAACAACTATTGAAATGAGAACATCAATAATGATAACCAAATTGGATGATCTTAATCTGAATAAATGTTTGAAATGCCTTAAGCAGGATTTGAATGGTTGTTTGATTTTCTATCATATCTCTGGAGTAATTCGATGATGTACTGAACTAGAAAAGCAAGGAAGGAGTATGATTTTTCTTTGTCTTCTGTTTGTGAGGAAATCATTAGTACTATGCAAATTGGTCGCGAGACATGCTCTACTATGGATCATGGATGACATTTCAGAATTTGCATGGGAAACGGGTTAACTCTTGTCTGTTTATGCAAGCAATACTCAGGTCATCTCGGTTCAATTATACCTAGATGCTTGCTATATAAAAATCATGAAAGCAATACTCAGGTCATCACTGGTGCTAACATACCCTTTGATGCTTGTATTAACTTTCAACATTTCAAAGCTCTATGATGATACAAAAAGCACACATAAGCTCTTCAAATGGCAATATTGTATGAATGTCCTGCATGGTTAGTATAGATTGCATTCATGTTAGAATCTGCATTTTGCATTTATAGATTTCTAAAAAGCTGGCAAAGAATCAAAGATTTATATCTTTTCAAATATGACTGAGTATATTTTGACATTCACAAAACATTGTTTCATACATTTTACATATATTTGCATTAAGAAAATCATAAAATCAAAACATACATACATCATATATGTCATACATTCATTCATCAAATAAATTTAATCTCATACCATCATGTATATAAATATCATAAATCATGAAAACATCATATATATACATCATGTATCATGTAAAATCATCTCTGCATTTCATATATTTCAAAAATGAATGTCAAAATGTACAAGGATGTCAAACTACAAATGATATAATATCATCAAAAATGTGATCATCTCACGGTGTATACAAAATGTCTCAACAGAATATCATAAAAGAGATCATATACAATGCACTAGGCTGAACTATCCTGTGATGGAGCTGGCCTAGGACCTGTACCACCTGCCCCTGATGGACCTGTATCACCTGCCCCTGATGGACCTGCTCCGCCTGACCCCGGTGGCCCTCTAGGAGGTAATGGTTGTGTCACACCCCTGCTGGTAGTACGAGAGCGACCATGAGTAGATCGTGACTGAGTGTAGCCCTCTCTCTGCTCAGCTGGGACTGCATCATGATATCTGGTGCGATAAAACTCTGCCTCTCGAGTAGCCCTCGTAACCTCTCTCATCATATCACCTGGCAAAGTGCTACTTGCCACTCTCTGTAGGCTATCTGCTAAGGCAATGGCCTGCTCACCCCGCTGTCTAGCCGCATCTCTCTCGGCAGTGATCGAAGTCACCTGACCCTGCAACTGTGAAATCAAGGCCTGTGCCTGTGATAGCTGAGCCTGTAAGCTCTGTACTGTGCTCTGCAGAGAAGATATCTGACTTGCTACTATCGGATCCACTGACGGGGATGGGTCAGTATGCCTCATCCGTGGTCCACCTCTGCCTGCCCTACCTCCTCTACCACCTCTCCTGCCGCCTCTCCTGCCACCCCTACCATCATCACCATCATCTCCATCTGAGTCATCATCTCAACTACCCTCCTCGTCATCACTGTCCTCTGAATCGTCATCACCTGACTCTGAGTCTCTCTGTCGACGTCTCTGTCCAATGACAGGAGCAATGGCCTCATCAGGATCAAACATGCGTGGAGGTGGATGTTGTAGAACATACTAAACATACTCTGGTGTCGCTCCTGCATCAAGAACATCCACCTGGTAATCCCACATCTGTGCTCCTAAACTGATGAACTCTGCCACAGCTGCATCATAAGAGATCCGTGGGCCCCACACTGCAAGCTCTGACTGTCGCCGCGCATAAATAGTTGAACCAACAGGCATACCCTGAGTCCGACCAAACTGTCGCAATACACGTCTAGCAAGAAATCTCTCCAAGATCCATGTGGTCCGTCCAATCAAAAATTTGGAAGTGCATACAAAAGGCATCTCCCTCGCATCCTCTGGCCATGGCTCACAATCCAAATATGGCCTCCAGCATACTGTGTCCAAACTATCTAAAAGTCTCTGCCAATACACTAGTTTGCCCAGTCTAGGCTGAGCAATAATATGTGCATATCTCCATCTGTATGCTCGACCAGCTGGTCGCTCTCCTCGAGTCAATGGACGTAACACTGCAAAATGCTCCCATGCCCATATCTGTAGTAATGAGCATCCAACAGCAAAACTCCAGCCTCTACCATATACGATGTGATGTAGCTCGTCATATAGGTGGGCTAGCATACAGGTACCCCATGCATACCGTGTCCCCTGCATCACCATGCTCTCTAAGACACGACCCCATCCGATCGCGAATCCCTTCGACCTATGGTCGGGGCACAACACACCTCCAATGAATCCTGCAAGTACAGCTGGTAGTGGTGGATAAGTATCTGTGATCTCACCCCATGAGATGAAATATCCGGCAATCTGATCATCTCTAAATATCCGTCTCAAAGCAAGAGTACCTCCAGCCTCTCGTCTGTCAAACACAACTATCTCTCCCATCACTGGGATCCGTAGGATACGATATACGTCCTCGGGAGTCACTGTAATCTCGCCGGTCGGTAAATGAAAGGTGTTGGTGTCGCTATGCCACCGCTCTGCAAGTGCTGTCAATAGAGCCCTGTTGAGGTGAACCTCGGGCATATCAAGTAATGAAGTCAAACCACAAGCATCAATCACATCTCTATCAGACTGTAATAAATGTGGAATCAATGACCATGTGCTCGGGAAAGTCTCTCGTAACTGCAAGACACCTAGTCTCTCCTGTTCACATACATCATCAAAACAACATCAATATCAAATCATCTTAACGTATCAATCCAAAATGAATCAATCAAACTATTTGTTTTTCATTATCATTATGAAATGCGAATAATATCAAAATCATGTTTGTTTTTAACAATCTTAGAAGCAAACAAATCAATCAAACTATTTGTTTTTCATCATCATGGAACGCAAATAATCAACATCAAGTTTCTTTCTAACAACTTTAGGAGAAAACTTATCTATCCTATTTGTTTTTAACAACTTTAAAAGAAAATTTATCAGCTACTATTTGTTCTCCAACAAATTGGGAAACAAATTTATCATGTGGAACAAAAGCCTTCTGGAATCAATTAATGGTATATATAGTTTCTATCAACAATGCTATGGAAAATTTTGCGCTACAAGATTTGTTAAGAGCGCTATAAAACATCTCAGGTGCGCTATGATATCATATGTGCTATGAAAATCATCAAAGGCGCTATGAAATCTATCACGGGCGCTATAATATTATATGCACTATGAAAATTGACAAATCTTTCGTCTCATATGGAAGCTCTGATTATTAAAGCTATGAAGAGAAATTATTGATTAAGCTATGGCATGATAAAGGCGCTAAAACTCTCAAATTTTGAATTTAAACATTAAAAGCGTCCAAACTAAAATTTTCGTGACAAAAGGATTTCACAGGGAACTTTCTAGGAGGTCCGTCTCTGCCTTGACGCTGATGACGGCCGTGGATCACACATTTCAGGCAGTTGCAAGTGGTGGAGGTGCCATAATTATTATCAACTGAGAGCTCAATATTTGCAAATTTTACTAGGTTACAATTGAAAATGACATGGAAAATGACATTTTTAACCTATATAATGGTAAAATTGGGGCATTTTATCATATTTTCACATAGCAGGGGCAATTTCTTCATCAAATTTTCATTTCATATCTCTTCAAGTCAATTTCTTCAAATCATTAGTTTCGAACGATGAATCGACATCTTCAAAATCATAAAAAAAAATTTAAAAAAAAAAATAAAAATTCAAAAATCAATTCATCGTTCGCGGGGGCATATATCTATCAACATTTCGACAGTCAACATCTGGGGCAAATTTCAAAATTCTTTGAAGTAATGCGTAAAACACATCACTTCAAAGAGGGGCAAAATGTATACACCTTAAAATGGTCACATCACATTGTCTGGTAATTAATTAAATATTTTTAATATTTAATTAAAATCTTCAAATTCTATCTGCATATAAATAAATTTAAATAATTTATTTGTATTTCTTCATTCTTTCATTTCGATTAAATAAATAAGTTTATTTAATCATCTTTTTGTATTCATTTCTTAATTAATTAAATAAACATTACGATTTATTTATATTAATTATCAATAATCTTCGTTTGAATATTTTATTCAAATAAAGATTAAATTATTATTCTTCTTCTAAATATCATTAAATATTCCAAAATATTTAATTATTTCCTCTAATTCAATTATTCATTCTTAAAATCATTTCTAAATTCTTCATATATCTATTTATAATTAAATATTCCAAAAATATTTAATTAAATCTTCTAAATATAGTCTGATATAAAATAATAAAATTCAAAAGAGTCGAAAATCAAAATCAAAAATCGAAATGCAATGAAATTAAATTAAATAAATTTTGTTTATTTAATTTAGGATTATCTTCAACTCTTTCGAAATTAAGCGCAAAATAGAAAATTAAATTTCTCTCATTTTGCAATGGAACTTGTTCAAGTGGAGTTAACCAATTCATTCTTCTCCAACCTCTCAACCTCCCCATTTTCTTCTCAACCTCTCAATCTCTCCACCATTCAAATTTACGAGGACAAATTCATAGCCGTAGATTCTTGCCAGCCGGGATGAAGCCTGCAAAAAAATCTATAAATACAACTGCCGGGAGCTCCAAAATCATATAGAATTTTAAGCAAGTAAACTATAGGCAAATTGCATAGTATTCCCAGCATTCATAGAGCATTTTCATAGCAATAGCATAGAATCATAGCAATAGCAATAGAACCATGATACATATCATTCACAGCCCCTGTGCATAATCACAGCCCCTGTCCATATCTGTATCAACAATTCCATCTTCACCAACATATAGAATAGTTTTCCTTTGCATACTCGTTCTGCAGCAGCCATTTGGAGAAGCTTACACAATCTGAGAGCCAAAAAGCTTCAAAAGAATCTCCGTGGATAGAGAAAAATGGGACGGCACTAAAGATTTTGTTTGTTTAAATTTAATTTAAATTTCTTTAGTTTAAGGTTTCATTTAGTGTTTTATGTTTTCATTTAGATTACAATTAAGCATTTACACAGTAGGAAGTTGTGTTTTTTTGTTTGTTTGTTTGTTTGTGCTTGATAGTTTCCTCTGCTTTATTTGAAAATATCACTACAAAGCTTGATTGTTAACAATTTGGTACGTTTGAGGGAAAAAACATAGTCATTTAGTGATTTCCATTTAGACAAAACCCCCCATTGAAATATTGTATATTGTACATATAAATTTTGTCTATAGTTTTAGTCTAGGGTTAGGTCTTAGGGAGCCTCCCCTTACAATTTGAAGAACAATTCTATGGTGTGTTATTCTATTTTCAGAGGGTTTCAAGGAATATCTTATGAAAGTCAATCTTATTGGGGAATGACGAAGAGATCAATGAAATTGTGGAAAGAGAACACAACTTCATTTCCGAGAACAAGAAAAATGAAATTACAATTACATACATCAAAAGGAAATAGAACCATGTTTATTTTCATAATTGTGAACCATATCATCTCCATTTTTGTCTAGTTTAGAGAAAAATGAACATACAAAAAAATAGTGCAATTGTCTTGTGAAGCGGGTTTTGAAAAATGAAATTGTAAAATTTTTGCATGAAAGGAGAAGGATATGCATAATACTACAAACCCATGGTTTAGGGTTTCTGGGCCAAGCCTCAAATGTGGAAGGATTTATTTTGCTTTATGAGAAGTGAAAGATAGTGCTAAGAGGCTTGCATTCATTTTTATGAGAGCTCGTATCTACAATAGGAGTCACAGGTTTTCAAAAAACCCCAGATCAAGACAAACCTAGAATGCCATTGAATAGATCCCGCGACCAAGCTATCACTAGGAAAGAGAAAAAATGCAGTAATAAAAAATCTTTCATCATTTGATCAAACCAAATATGGAGAGTATGATTTGTTTCATTTCTTTTGCTAGTAAGCTAAGTCCAGAGAAGTCAAGCTAATATAGAAGGGTTTCAAAATAAGGATGCATGGTATAAACAAAACACCCATCCATTTGTATCTATTGAGTCCAAATTGAGCTTGTTTTGATAGAAAACAGAGGTAAGATATAGAGAAATGGCACATAGAAACTTACTCAACTTCTTGTTGTTCGAAGAAATGTGAGCTAAAAAAGTGATTTGATGTCAACCTCAAGACAAGCAAGGTGTCAATATAGTAAAGCAAGAGAAAACTGCATGAGAATCCGAGAAGGAATGTCTTTGAAAACACATTCAAATAAGTGGAAACAAATGATGAACCATGAAAGCTTTACCTGATTTGGCCTCAACATAATTTTTTGTGAAGAAAACTCTCAAAAGTAGCGAGAAAATCAACAGACTCCTTTAGAAAGCTCGAGGTTTCAAACCCTAATGATGGCGGCATGTGCAGGGCAAGGGAGCTCAAAAAAACGAAGTGAAAATGAGAGTTGAAAATTAGGGCTTCGGTATTTTGTTCTAAGTCATTATCCCAGCAAAAATATTGATGTGAAAAAACTCCCACACAATCACGTATAGTGTATATGTTTAATCATTGAATCTTTTAATATTCAAACAAATTTAGAAAACAAAATACATATATTTTATAATAAAAAATTACTATTATCTATTAAATTTATTAATTTGTATGTTCAATTAATAATTAAAAACTATTGATGTTGTTTTATATAAAATAAAAATATGAAAAATATCTTTAACAATTATTAATTTTAATTTTAAAATATATATAGAAAAATATTTATTTAAATAAAACTAAAATGAATATGAATTAAATATATAATTTAATCATTAAATTATGATTTTAATTATTATAATTTAAAAAAATTATGTGATTGTGATTGTGATATTACATTAGATTCCTTGCACCCTAAGATTTTTTTTAATTAAAATAGATCTGCCTCTTGCATTTCTTCCAAACCATTCATATTATTATTGTGAAAAATAAATTCTAAATAATGATTAATATTCAACATATAAATTTTATTATTATTTATTTATTTTATAATATTTTACAAATTAAATATTACATTTTTTAATTGAAAAGAAGATAAAAATTCCATTTAATTCAAATGCTATTAAATCTCAAATTTAAGATCATACTATTATCTTCATATTATCCTTTAAAAACATTTTTTTATCTTTTACTCAAAAATCTTAAACATGGGAAAATTTGTATATGATTGAATGTAGAAATGAGGTGTATTATGCCATAAAATGTACAAAAGGGATATAGTTGAATTTTTAGGCCCTTGTAGTCACACCAAGGGATGTATAGGGTTGAGGGTCCAATGTATAGGGTAGAGGGTATACTAGGGGTTGAGGGATTAGGGTTTAAGGGTTGAGGGTTGAGGGTAGAGGGTATAGGGTTTAAGGGTTGAGGGTTGATGGATTAAGGTAGAGAGTTTACTAGGGTTTAAGGGTTTAAGGGTTGAGGGTTGAGGGTAGAGGCTGGTCTAAGGGCCGAGGGTTGAGGGTTTAGGGTTGAGTGTTTAAGGGTTTAAGGGTTTAAGGGTTGATGGTTTAAGGTTGAGGGATTAGGGTAGAGAGGGAGGGATGGATGGAGTGAGAGATGGAGGGAGAAGTGAGATAGAGAGGAGACTAGAAGAGGAGGGAGGGACAAAGATTTATGATGGTTGAGGATCCAATGTATAGGGTAGAGGGTTGAGAATTGAGGGTATAGAGTTGAGGACCTATAGGGTTGAATATGGTTTAGGGTATTGGGTTGAGGGTATAGGGTTGAGGGTAGAGAGTAGAAGGTTTAAGCATTTAGGGTTTAGGGTTTAAGGGTTTAGGGTTGAAGGTATAGCATGTAGGGTATAAGTTTGAGGGTATATGGTTGAAGGATTAGGGTTGAAGGTCCAATGTATAGGGTAGCGGGTATAGGGGTTGAGGGATTAGGGTTTAAGGGTTGAGGGTAGAGGGTAGAGGGTAGAGAGTTTAAGGGTTGAGGGATTAAGGGTTGAGGGTTGAGGGATTAGGGTAGAGAGTTTAATTGGGTTTAAGGGTTTAAGGGTTGAGGGTTGAGGGTTGAGGGTAGATGGTATTGGGTACTTGAGGGTAGAGGGTAGATGCTAGTTTAGAGTTGAGGACCTTTAGTGTTGATGGTTTAGGGTATAGGGTTGATGGATTAGGGTTGAGGGTAGAGGGTAAAATGTTTAAGGGTTTAGGGTTTAGGGTTTAAAGGTTTAGGGTTGATGATTAAGGGTTGAGGGTAGAGCGTTTAGGAGATAGGTTTGAGGGTATATGGTTGAGGGATTACAGTTGAGGGTAGAGGGTATAGGGTAGAGGGTATAGGGGTTGAGGGTTTAGGGTTAAAGGTTGATGGTTGAGGGATTAGGGTTGAGGGTTGAAGGGTCTTTTGATGCAAGTGAAATGTAGGCAAGCAATTGAAGGCTAGTGAATATTGGGAATTTTTTTAATTCTAAAACCCATAATCCCTGCTAGATCAGAACTGTAGACATCCAAATTTGACCACTCCCATATGGTCAAACCCATCTCCTTTATTCGTCTACTTCATCAGTATTAATTAAATGATTTATTTAATTAATATTCTCTCTTTGCCTAAGGTTTCTAAAGTATTTACTTTACCTTTCATCCTTTCCTCTCTAAATTAAATAAACAAATCAATTTATTTGATTTGGTTATTAACCTTTTTGAATTTGAATCAATTTTAAATTCTTCTTTTTCTCTCTCCTTGTCACATCCTCCATAACCCTCTTCTAATCTAGATTAGTTTAATTAATCCATGATTAGGATGTGCACACCTTAATTAGGATTAATGTCACATCCTCTATATTTTCCCACTTGTCTCTAATATCTCATTAATTTCCTTAATCACCTGTTTGCACAACCTTAATCTAATCACATGCCGTCTTTGGCATGTCCTCTAAGTCAACCTTTCATAGGTACTTTCCTTTTTGAGCCTTGACCTCTTCCCCATGTGAATTTAAAATTCACATTTATTCTCTCAATGCATTTCTCTTCCCCATGCAAGTTGTTGGGAAATTCTAAATTTCCTCTCGTCACATCAGTCGCATGGGATAAGGGGTTCCTTTATAAGAACCTTGTCTTATCAACAAAGTACTTCTAATCCTATGAATTTAAAATTCATATTTATTATCCCAACCACTTATCCCTTCCAATCGTGTGAATTTAAAATTCACATTTATTCCCCCAACAACTTCTCCCATCCCCATGATGATAAGAGAGGCTTTCTAAAATTCCTCACTTGTCACCATCATCCTCATATGGGGACAAGGACTTCCTTTTTAAGGAGATCTTCCTCTAATCCCAAGGTACTTGCAAGTACCTCCACCTCACATGTCCCTTTTCCACCTCACTTGTCCTTATGACACTTCATCCTCCACATGGAAAGATGTAAGGGCTTGTGAGTCCTCAACTCACTACAACCCTTCATCTTACCCATGTTGGCAAGATCTTGACCATCCATTCCTCTAGAGATTCTTCCCTTAAAATGGAAGATTTTCTCTCAATTCTCACGTTAGACACTCATTCACTCAAGCTCAATCTCTCATACTTTCATACTATCGTCTTCCATTGTTGAATCCTCAAGCTCATCTTGCACCCATTTTTTTTATTTTATCACATACCCACTTGCATCATTTGAATCCTCATCACATCTAAATCATTTTGCATCCATTTTTAGATTGTTTGCCATCAAGGAGCACACATCTTGTCAACATAAAAGGGCCAACCAAGGAGAAACTCATACAAGGTATAAATTGGCTTTATTTTATCTTTATTTTGTTTGAGTTTAATGTAGCCCAATCTTGAGGTGTTTAAGTGTTGTTTCCTTCTTTTTCATTATGTTTTTCTTCACTTAAGATAGGTAAATAACACTTATCACAAGAACAATTAGGCGCTAAACCCGACACTAAATCTGGTGCTAAATTTGATGCTAAACCCAACGCTAAACCCGACACTAAACCCAATGCTAATTAGCACTTGATTTAGCACTTATTTGTTCTGATCAGTGCAAAAAATGCCAAAAATGGTGCCATCCCGATAAATAGCACTTAATTTTTCAAAAAATTAGAGAAAAATACATTAAAACAGTGGGTGGAAGTAAAAAATGGAGCAAAAAGGGAGCTAATCACAGGGATTTGTTGTAGTGTCCTAGGGGTTTCCCCTTTTTCTACATTTCATTTTGGTAAAGTTGACGTATCTACATTATAAACCTTTGTTGCAAGAATGAAGGTGTTGTCATTGATGTCAACAGGAAGTCTACTGGATGGTGTTGTCATTAATGTCAACTATGGGCTGAAGATGTTGAGGATATTGAGAAAATTGATAAACATAGTAAACTATGTTGTAGTAAGCCCTACTATTGTGCTTCGTGTTTCTTCTATGTTGATGCTATGACTGTGTGGATCTTATAGATTATTCAAGGTTGTCAGAGGTTGTTATATATTCAAAATTTGGGTTACTAGATCATTGTATAGTGTGAGATATTTTCACCGGTATGTGAACCAAATGTTCAATAATGTTTTCTGTGGCCTAAGAGAAATGTATTTGCTCCATGTTTCTCCACTGTTTGGCTTTAGCTTGTGTATATTTGGGAAGTTGATTATAATGATTTTATATTTTTGTATTCAAATTTTTACTTGATTTGGTGTAGTATAGAGTGAACTTCATTTATCAGTGTGCAAATAAGGGTTACTAGTTGTTTTGAGTTGAACTACTTGTATGGTGTGAGCTTCGATGAAGTGTTTGATGAATCTTAAGTAGTTAGTGGATTATTTTGGATTGATTTCAAGTGAATTATGTTGTCTACAACAAGTTCAGTTTTTGGGATTGGTTTAAGGAAGTGTGTACTTAATGATTATGGTGTTTGCACATGTGTTGGCTGACCTTGTGTTTAACACTACATGTGAGGCTTGTGGAAGCATGTTGAAGTGTGTTGGGATCTATTTGGGTCCTAATTAAGGATTCATGTAGGTCACCTTTCATTCCTATCCACCACAGGAATGTTTAGGTGCTAGCCTATTTTGAATTTGTATTTATAACAACTAGTTGCCGAAATTGGAGAAAGTTTTGAGGTAGAGCTTGATATAAGTATGTATGGTGTTGATGCAAGTAAGAGCAAGAAAAAAAATCAAGAAGTAAGATAGATGTGAGATTGATGCAAGTGATGTGTGTGATGTGAATTTGAGTAGAGCAGTGCAAATTTCAATGTTAGAGTTCCTGAAGGCAGTGAGTTGAAGGAATCCAAAATCTTTCATGTGAGACTGCAAAAGTGCAAGAAATTATGGTGGACTCCTTGTTGCATTGAGAAGTACTCTGTGTGACTTTCTTCTTCTATCTTCTTGTATTCTTTCTATGGTTGTGAGCCTTTGGGATAGTGTGTCCTATTTTGGAAGTGATCCCTTTTGTACTAGTTTTTCTATTACTTATATTGTGAGCTAATCCTCACTGTGTTTTTTCCCTCATTGGGTTTTCAACGTAAATCTAGTGTTCTCTTGTGTATGGTGTGATGATTTCAATTTTTGTTATCTACATTTCATGTTTAATCATACTAGAAAAATAATAGTTTAATGAATTCTTGTGGATCTAATTACCGTTGAGGGTTTTGAAGGTTTAATTTGCTATAACTGATTCACCCCCCTCTCAGTTGTCTTGTTCATTTCAACAACCTTCTGAAATTCATCCTTGATCTAGGTTTAGCATTACATTGTTTTTCATTTTTCATTTAGGCATTCAAATTTACATCATAAAAAACATAAAAATTCAAACAAATTACATACAATATTGCATTATAGGTTGTAATAGGGTTACTTTTAGTCATCTTAGGTAAAATCTACATTTCAATTGTATTTAAAAATATGCATTAGGTCATTTAAATATACAATCAAAACTATAAGTGTTCATTGCATTCATTTAGACATCTTACATTTAGCTCAAAAAAGTGAAAATTTGTATTATTTTGTTTCAAAAAGGTATCAACATCATCATTTTCGGATTTTGGCATATTAGAATCAGTCAATTATTGCATCTTAGATCTAGATATTGCACTTGAAATTTTCATTTATTTCTTGAACATTTTACAAATTGTTGCACATTTGCATTTTGAATTACATAAGGATAAATCGGGAAAATTCTAGAAAAATATCCACTGTCACACCTACATACACACAAAATGGCCTAATCACCCATACTAACAATTGACACCACCCACCATTTCACCACTTGAAATTTTTTACACATCACATAGGGAAAGTGATTTACAATCCATCCCTCAACCTAGGCATATGGAGGAACCTATTGACAACAAACATGATGAGCCCTTACCGCCCACTGATTCTCGTTCCCATGAGAAGAAAGTTACAAACACACCAGTGAGATTGGAACAATGCTATGGCCAAGGCTTTAGGATATTGACAAAACAAGGATGTGATATACAAAATGAACATGAAATCCATTCTCTTTTGGAACAAAAATCATATGAAGACACAAAATTTATAGGTTACCAAGGTCCTCCACCTTTACTTCAAACATTTTCTCCATCATCTAAACCATGCAAAGGTCATGGTCCTATTAGAAAAGTTTCATTATCCACTCCACATCCTTTATTCAAGACTGAGCATACTTTAGCTACACTTTTAAAATTAGGATTCATTACACTACTCCCTATTCATAAATGAAGATATACTAAACATATGAATAAAAACACATCCTATTGTGTGTATCATAGAACATTTGGACACATTACTTATGAATTCCATGCTTTGAAAAATAAATTAGAATAATTTGATCCTTACATTGATAGAATTGATCTAATGATAGACTAAAAGTATATGCACTTTGCTCCTTGCCATGTGGTAGTTGTAGCCTCATATGATTCTCATTCCCATGCATGGGGGTATAAATTAATTTTTATGCAATCATATTTCATTTTGCAAGGAGTACCATGTAATCAATCATTTTTGGCTCATCTTTGTCCCTACACTTGGGGGGTAAGGAGTTAGATAGTCTTGCATTAGGTGTGTTCCTTGCCACAAAGGATCCATTTCTATCTACTTAAAATATTAGTGTAGAAAGTACACTAACACTTTAAGGGGGGGAATATGGTCCCCTGCTTATCATTCACATAAGAAATGGTCCCTTTTTAGTGATGATAGCATACATCTCCTAGATAGTGTGACCTTGTCAATTGAAGTGTGTTCATCTCAATCTATGATAGTGTCTCTTTGGTGGCGATATTGGGCTTGGTATCCCTTAGAACTGTGATGTTTCTTGCCATATAATGTTCCTTTTGGTGGTAATACTATGACTAGTATCCCCTAAAGTGTGATCTTTTATTCCATGACTTATCCTCTCTTAGTCGTGATGTCATGTGATATTCCCTAAGGTGTGACCCTTCATGTATTGAGAAATTCCCCTTTGTCATTTTATAAAACACCTTTTGTGGTGGTGTTGTTGATAACACCCTTTGATGTTTTTCTTTGTCATGTTCGTACTCTAGGACATTTATGCACCTTCTCAGGTTACTTTGTCATTTGTCCTCTTAGACGTTTATGCACCTTCTCAAGCGAGTTTTCTGTTTTTCCTCTTGGATGTTTATGCAACTTCTTAGGTGAGTTTTTCATTCGTCCTCTTGGATGTTTATGCACCTTCTTAGGTGAGTTTATCACTCATCCCATTGGAAATTTATGCACCTTCTTAGGTGATTTTTTAATTCATCCTCTTGGATGTTTATGCATCTTCTTAGGTGATTTTATTGTTCATCCTCTTGGACGTTTATTCACCTTCCTAGGTGAGGTTTTTTTGCTCCCTTTGACATTAAAAATTTGGCAAGATGGTCTGTGGATTCAGCATAACACAACTTGTTGGTTCATGGACACCTTTTTAACATGGCCACCTAGCATAACATACCTTTCTTGTCAATGGAGCCATGTGTTTCATGAGTGTTTAGTATAACACAACTTGCTATCCTTATGGAACCCATCATATTGTATGGATACCTAGCATAACACAACTTGCTAGCTAGTAGATCCATGTAGCTCGTGAATGATTTAGCATAATGCAACTTGCTATCCTCATGAGAGCATTCCTTTGTCTAACATTTATTCGAGATATGACATTTGGTATTTGAGAAAATTTTAACACGAAGGTCTTTTTGCCTTACTGACTTGAATTATTTTAGTACTAACCATGTGTTTGTGTTTATGTTTTCCTATGTTTGCTTTATGTTTGTATTTTGTAGTGTATAGTGTTGTGTTTTTCATCATGTATGTTTTGTGTTGGACTTTGCTGCATTACATACATGTGTGTTACTTTGTGCTTATGTTGTTTTTCCATGGGATCTTGAATCCTGGGAGCTTGTGCACTCTCCCTAGATTCATTTTCATCCTATCTCTTCAACATTTGGACAATTGGACCCCTCTTGAGGGCTATGATTAAAATCCAATCCAAACTATCTTTGCTTCTTTTTTTTTTTCAGTCTTCAAATTGTGATCATACAAAAATATCAAGCTAAGAATGCAACACCAAAAAAAACATAGTATTTAATAAAAATAGAGACAACACTCTATCTTATGCAAGGGAAAGTAGAGATTCTAAAGCTTGCACAATCTTACACAACAATAAAGTAATGTGTGCACAACAAACTAAATACCATGACTAATACCACAAATTTATTAGAAGAAAAAACAAAGGAAAAATTACACAACAAACTTTTCTATCAGTGACCAACACCATAGTTGGATTGAAATAAGAAGGAATAGATACATTGAAATCATCACAATGCAATAGTTGTTGTTCATCTGGAGATTTCAACTATACAAGAAAAGGTCAATCCTATGTTCCTTAATCTTCATAGTTATTTTGGCTCCTTTTTCTTTGCTCTTTGAGCCCTAAAAAATACTTCCTTCTATGCCTCATGTAACTGCCTCTTTCTTCCTATGCCAACCCTCCACCAAAACTTGTCAATGCTCTTTTATTTTCTCTTCAAAACTGAATTCTATAATTGTTTTCTCTCCCTTTTCTCTACTATATTGGATGTGTGACTATTTTTTTTGTTGTGTACCACTTACCTTGAATTCTAGAGGTCGATCCAAGGCTTAGTGCAACAATTCTCCTATTGTACAATTAGCCTACTATTTAAAAACACAAATTTGGCACAAGGGCTCACAAACCAAAAAACCACAAAAAAAAATAACAAACAAAAATCTCAAGAGGGATGATGCTCCTGCATCAAGCTCCCTTATAGACAAACAAAAACATGAGATCCTTCTCATGAGGTCATAAATGTGATGACCATAAGTGGAGATCTTAGTAGCTGATAACCAAGTGGAATCCTTGAAAGGATGATCCCTCCATTTAACCAAGTACTTGAAATATTCCTTTCCTCAGGTATTCTTTAGTAACTACTTATCCAAGATACATTCAATATCAATAAGAGCTGGCTTGGTCACTTGTTCCCATCTTAGAATCAACTCATTTTTTGTTGTTTCATCCATTTCCTCACCTTTGTAGGGATAGAGATCAGCCACATTGAAGATGGGTGAGATACCCATATCAGAAGTGTTAGTTTTAGATTAGAAATGTAAGCAATCAAAAAATGCAACACATAGACAATGAAAACCACATTTTACCCTGGGAAAACCCTCCTACTCGAGGGGAAAAACCAAAAAACAATATTATATTTATATATGAGAAGAATAATAGGCCCTAGAAAGGGAGAATATAATACAAGGATCTGCACTTAGATCTGGTGCAATTTCATGAATACATTAAGTATTAACTATTCTCCTTAATGTTGATCTGCTACTTAGGAAACTCAACTTGTTGTTGAAGTTTGAATTAGATTAAATGAATTGCTTAATTGATTGATGAAATGAGGAGACACCTTCTCCTATTTATACAAGTTAGGCAACCCTTCATCTAGAGCCGACCTTTAAAAAGTATAATTGTTTATATAGCATGAGGCCAACTTGCCTTAGATACATTATATTTAAAGAAAAAATATCTCCCTAAGCTACATAACACTAAAACTCCCTCTTAGCTAGGGAGCTATTTTCTAGATATCCTCATCATGGAGTCTCTCAACATGACATCCACAATGGCTACAACCATTTGTGAAAAACCACATCTCAATCTCAGAGATGTACACGAGTTCATCATGGAGTCTTTCAACATGATGTCTACAATGGCTACACCCATTTGTGGAAAACACATCTCAATCTCAGAGATGTACAAGGATTCATCACAAAGTCTCTCAACGTGATGTCATCATGGAGTCTCTCAACATGATGTCTACAATGGCTACTCCCATGTGTGGAAAGAAATACATCTTAGTCTCAAAGACATACAAATATTCATCACAAAGTCTCTCAATGTGATGTCATCATGGAGTCTCTCAACATGTCTCATCTCAGTCTCAGAGATGAACAAGGGCTCATCATGGAGTCTCTCAACATGACGTCTCATCTTAGTCTCAAAGATGAACAAGGGCTCATCATAGAGTCTCTCAACATGATGTCATCATGGAGTCTCTCAACATGGCGTCTCATCTCAGTCTTAGAGATGAACAAGGGCTCCTCACAAAGTCTCTCAATGTGATGTCATCATGGAGTCTCTTAATATGACATCTCATCTTAGTCACAAAGATGAACAAGGATTGCACCTCATATTTCTCCATCTTAGAGAAATATACACTAAAAGGGCTCTCACCTCATATTTCTCTGTCTCAGAGAAATATACACTAAAAGGGCTTTCACCTCATATTTCTCTGTCTTAGAGAAATATACATTACAACAAATATTCATGATGATGTGACTCCCTTTGAAGCTCCAAGTACTTGTATAAACCTCCTAACCTCCTCATCCAAGATTTCTTGCAATTATTTCCTTAGAGGAATGGTTTCCAATGCACACCTTCGACACTACTGACTTGCAAGAGTTCAGGATTGCCCTTTTCTATCTCATCCCAAATCACCCTATTCTAAATAGGTTTTTGGAGCTACCAATGTTAAATCTAGATGACTGTCTTGTGCAATTATGTTCTCTATAGATGAAGAGGTCTTCCAAGGACTTTAGCACCTAGCCTTGAAACACTGCAACCCACTTATCTACCTTCACTTTTGGAACATAGATTTTAGGACCTGAATGCTTGCTCTTATACTCCTAGGGTTGTCACCTAAAAGGAGAGAGATTCGGGTCCAAAAATGCTTATGTAATATTAAAATTAGGATGTATGCAATGTGATATGATGTAAATGAACTAGAATGAATGCAAAAGTGCAATTTAAGCTATGTTTGAAAACACATTGTGATATTCCAACAACTATGAAAATGAAGAAATAATGCAGAATAGAAAGAACAATGAAGAATCTGAGTGCACCTGGATGATGTTGGATGACCTTGGAGTGTTTTGGGTGCTAATGAAATTTAATGATTTTTCATAGTGGGACTCATTCGCCCAAGGTGGTGAATCAGTCCTCTTATTGATGAAAAATTGTTGGGAGCTAATTTTTGTCTGTTGGGATTTGAAATTTGGAAAAAATCAAGTTTCTAATCCTAAGGTGGGACTCATTTTCCATAGGTGGTGAATCAGTCCTCTCCCAAATTTATGAAAAACTAGGAGACAACTCTGCAATACCAGATTTGGGAATGTCTGCTTGTCGAGTTACCGAAGTCAAATATGCAAAAAATGGACAAATAAGTCTCTCCAAGCTTGAATTTGACTTATGTTGGCTTGAAGCACCTATTTGGCATGAAAATAAATCTTCAACACCTTATAACTTGTCAAATATACAAACAAAAGGCTACAAATACACAAGCAAAAGGGGAAAAATGATTAGGGTTAGTGAATAGGGGTTTGCATTGGTCAAACCCCACTTTTGGTAATTAAACCCTTGAAAAGATAATGAAATGCAAAAGAAAGATAAATTAATAACATACAAATGATATCAACTTACCTAACTCTTGATCTTGTAATTCTAAAGTAATGTCAATGGTAGCTTCAAAGTGCTTTAATTGTTGTTGTAGAATGCTTGAATGCTTAAGTGAATAGGTGGATGAGTGAACTTGATGAATGGGTGTTAAAATGAGATGAAAAACACTTATTTATACAATTCTTGTGCCTTACTATCCATTCATATACCTCATCATAGGCCAACATCAAGTGACTTTTGATAAAATCCTGAAAGGAAATTTGAAATATTTTGAATTTGGGGTCAAGAGGGATTCATTCGCCACCCATGGCGAATGGGTCCCACCTAGGACCAAAATAAAGTGTCGATAATTATGTTATATTTAATGTTATTTGTCGAGATAACATCCAAAAATACACTTAATTAAGTCATATGAGGGTATTAAAAGACAAAATAAAGCATGAGAAAGGTGTAAATAGTGTAGATTTGCTTAGGAGAGCATGAAATCTTGTTACAAGACTTTACAACACTTCATAATAGGACTTGTTGATGTGAAAAGAGGTGATTTTTAGGTAAATTGTATTAAATAGAGTCTAGAAGAATGTAGAAATTTCTTACAACACTTCACAACACCTTCACAAGATGTCGTTCTTTGAGTTTTAGTACCTAAATAAGCATGTTCAAGTCATGTTACAACATAAAATCAGAGCAACATAGTTCCAACACCATGAAACAAGACCTAAAAGGGCATGAAAATGACAAAGGACAATTTTTCTATGGCACATTTAGCCCCCACTTTAGTGAGAGGATGAACCTGTTTCAAACTCACACTAAAGTAGCCATAAACATCGAGGGGAGGGCTCAAATGTACTTATGTTAGCAAGATGGAATACAACAATCAAGAGGGATGATCAAGCCCCCGGGATGAAGATCTGATGGCAAACCAAACATAAGGACAAAGGAACACACAAGTGTTTAAAAGAATTGGATGAAGCTTCAATCATCAATCCAACTAGTTGTGAAAAGAGATCTAGGCTGATTGTTTGAAAAAGAGAATGTGTACTCACTTTGGGGCCACGTAACTAGTTGTCCACGGGGTGAGAAGGCCTAAAAAGTAAGATGCATATGTTAGTTGGTATGCACTCACAAAACACAAAAGTGGCTATGGGGAAAAGTCATCCTGCTAGTTCGGCTTCTTGCTCAACCATGCTAAACCTATACCCATTCGATAACTTTAACAAGGTGCCACAAAGGAAAAGGAAATGTAAATGCTAAGCTTTAAACAATACGACACTACAAGCATGGAAGTTGTGTTATGTAAGGTGGCCAAGAAATGCAACAATGTAAAATGCAAAAATGTAATGTGAAAGATTGTTCAAATGAATTTTGTTTAGTTTATGCAAGGTCAATCACTTAGGGAACATTGTTTCTAATGTCTCCAAGAGAGGACCAATCAAATAATAGTATATTCACAACTTAGGGGATGCAGTGCATCACATCTGTCCACCAAGAGGAATGTAGTATGCTAAGATAGATCACACTTATGAAGGACATCACACCCAATGTCATCCACAAAGTGAAAAAAAAATCACGTAAATGACAAAGCTACACTAAGAATCATGAATGCACAATGAAATAATGGTAATGTATTACCCTTACTTTAAAGGAATTTCTACACATTGTTCTGTGAGCAATTACTTGAAAGTAGAGAAGAAAATAGAATGCAAAAAGAAAACAAGAAATGAGAGCCAACTTGGAAAGCTCTATGCCAAGTCATATGTTTCAAAGTTAGGTTGTGTCATGTCAAATAAAAATGAAAAACAAAGAAAGGGAGTTGCCCTCCAGAAAAGAAAGCACACCAAACACATAAAGGATCTATGGATTTGGGGTCAGTATGTTCATTGCTGCAATGTTGTAGGAAAGAGATTGAAACTGTCATCATTCCCCAAATACTCACAAAATTGGAAGAATGACACAAAGAGAGTGAAAACAAAGGAAATTAAAGTCCATTTTGAGTCAACATGGAAGAGACATTGCGGTATCAATGCTTTGCATCATCCTCAAAAGGAAAACACAAGCGAAAAGGAAATAAAAAGACGAAATAAAATGAAAAAGGTTTTTGGGTCAACATGAAGGAGACATTTCGGTCTCAATGCTTTGCATCACCCCCAAAAGGAAATAGAAAACAAAAGAAAAAACAAGGACCGTTTGGTTCAACATGGAAGAAACATAGGGCATCTCTACGCTTTTCCTCATCCCCAAAAGGAAAACACAAAAAAAAAGAAAAGAGAAAAAGATAAGGACCATTTGGGTCAACATGGAAGAGACATAGGGTGTCTCTACGCTTTGTGTCATCCCTAAAAGGAAAACACAAAAAAAGCATAAAAAATAGAAGAGCAAAGGTACAAATAGAAGAAGTGTACAAAGAGAGGAAACATCAAATGCACAATGCAAGGGAACACGATACACACATGAAAAGGAAAATAAAAAGAGAAAAGTAAAAGGACTAGTTAGGTGAATGCAGGTCAACCATCTAATAGGTCATCCGCCTCCCAATCATGCTCAGTGTAATGCGAGGGCAGTTGGCTATCCAAAGGAAGAATTGCAAGTGCCGAACTAGGGGTGGTACCAGGTTCTTCACTTGATGAAGAGGATTTATCTTTTAAGCTCATTGTGGATTAGAATAAGTAGTTTAAATTATTGTGTATTTCTTCATTGATTTTGGAAATCTCCACATTTTCATCATCATGAAGATTAATAACAATGGGAGGATGAAGGGTGATTTCTAAGGATGGATGTATCAAAATTTTTGGTTGTTGAATTGTTTCAGGTTGTTGTGAAGGTTGAATTAGATTATCAGGTGGTGGGTCAGGAAAGGTGAGTTGGTCATCGATTGCTTCTGTCAAAGGTAGATGTGGATTGTCTTTGTTTTCTTCTATACTGGACTGACGAGCAAGGAGACAACAACGACGCCGATGTTCCCTAGCAACATGGTTTTTGTCAATGTGATTTTGGAGTTGTTGAGGTGTAAGAGTAGATTGAGTCAACATAGGTTCTTCTACTTCCAAAGAAGGAAGCACAAAAGAAGTTAAAGAAGATGGGTCAACCACTTTCTCTTTTGCTTTATACACTTGTTTAACATGAGGAGGTATGATAGGCATAGTTTCAGGTTCTCTTAGTCATTTAGATGATGGCAGGGAAGTGTCTAAGGGTGGTTGTTCAAAAGGTTGTATGGCTTGTTCAATATCAGATTCTGGTGTAATCGTGGTTTTATCTAGGATAGGATGGGTGGAGCTAGATGAAGATGTGATATGAAGAGAGAATTCAACTATCTTTTTGGATTTTAACTTTTGATAAGCAATGTAAAAGAAATCCTTTTGAGGGATGATAGGTTCCATGGGTTCAGGCCAAAAGGCTTCTAATGAAAAGTTACCTTTGAAAGATAAATGATTAAAGCCACTATGGTGTACGGTGAATACCTCATTGCCATTTAGAAACTTCAAGCACTTATGAACAATTGATGGGACCTCTTTCATTAAGTGAAGCCAAGGAAAGCCTAGCCTCAAATGAAACTGGTCAAATTGTGGAATAATGGAAAAGTTACCTCCAAAGTCTTAGGTCCTATTTGTAAAGGTAGCACAATCGATCTAATCATAGGGCATGCAAAACCATGATGTTTTTTAATCCATGCAGTCGGTTTATTATAGTCATCTTGATATAGATCATGTAATACCAAGAACTCCTCTATGATCACGTTCTCACCACAAGTGGGATCTATTAATAACCCATTAGTAGGTTTATCATAGATTCTACCAGCTATGTAGAGAGGACCATTAGGAAGCTTTTGTAATATGTCCTTAGCAAAAAAATAAATATCAAGAGATTTAGTGGTTTGGCCCTTACGAGGGATAATTTCTATCATAGTGACAAGTTTATCCACATGACTAACTTGGGTAACAATAGGAGCTATATCATGTTGTTCATTATTTGTATCAATAGTCATTACATTAGGCTTCGAAGGTTCACTAGCCTTGACAAATGAGGTAGTGTGTTTAGGTATAGGATTGGTGAAGATTTGTAAATTTTGGTTAGGGGGTGAAATATACTTATTTCCTTGATCATTAACACCCATAATGCTCAATTCACCCGAATCAATGAGGTATTGAACTAAATGTTTAAGACTCTTGCAATGTTTGGTGTTGTGGCCATTTTGACAATGAAAATGGAAATAAGCATTAGGTTTGAAGGCATGTGGTAAAGGTTGATTAGGATCTAGTGGTCGAATAGGTGGTAAGGTGAGAATGCATTTTTGAATTAAGTGGTTCATTGTATGATGGAGGGTATCGGGTAAAGGAGTGAATCGTCTGTTTGGATCACCATAACGATAAGGCACGACTGTCTTAGTAGTAGCCATTGAATTTTGAACTGGTTGAGTTGGTTGCGGCTGTGGTGAAGGAGGTGAATTAAATTGTAAAAAGCCTCGTTTAGGTTTGCAGAAATTTTGCATGTTGTTTTGGTTGTGATTGTTGTTTTCAAGTTTGTCAACTCAGCTAGAAGTGGATTTGGACTCATGATTTGAAACTGAATTTTGATAGTCACATAGGGTTGTACATAAATGCAAGAATGAAGGGAATTTCATCATAGTAAGTTTATCTTGAAGGTTGGAGTCAAAATTCTCAATAAACATCTTCTACAGATGTGCATCTGGAATTTTTACATCAACTTGAGCATATAAGGATTGGTAATAGGAGATGAAATATGTCACTTTTTCATTTGTGTTTTGTCTACATTGCATAAGGTCAGCCATTGTTTTCTTAGGTGTCATATGAACTTGAAAGTGACTAATGAAAGCTTCTACCAATTCGTTAAATGAATGGATGGAATGATTGGGCAAGTTGGAAAACCATTCTAAAGTGGTATCTTTCAAGGTCCTTGGAAAAAGTTTTTCTAAAAGTTTATCGTCAAAGACAAAGTCACTACACAAAGCAGTATAAGTATTGACATGATTGATATGGTCTCCTTTTCCTCCGTATTTCTCAAACCTCAGAATTTCTATCCCTTGTGGCATTAGGGTATGTAATATTTCTAATGATAAGGGGTTGTTGTGGACAAGATATGTTGGTGGAGCAGTTTGACATTAACTAATGGTGGAAATTTGGTGTTGCATGGATGAAACAGTGTTAAGGAATTGTGTAATAAGAGGATCAAGATAATTGGATTGACGTGGAAGGGAAAATGGTGGAGTGTAAGTGATGTTAGGGGAGGTGAAAGGAATGCTAAGGGGTGTAAATGTGGTGGAAGGAACTTGCGATGCCACAAAATAAGTAGGAATGCTAGTGGAAATCGGGAAAGAAGTAGCCACATAATTAGGTTGATGCATAGTTGTGTGGACTTGCGGATTGGTGTAAGTTGGTGTGGAAGCTATAGTTGAAGGGGGAGGAACTTGAGGTGATCCTTGGCTTACAGGAATGATTGCAAATTGGGTAGTTGAAGAGGCATGTTTATTATAAATCTCAGTAATTTGTTTTAGCACTTGCAATCCATCATCACTCTTAATTAAGTGATGAAGGTTCTCAATAGCAGGTATAGCAGTGGTGAAAATGTTTTCAAGTGACAAATCTTGTTGTAAATGTGCAAAGTCCTCATGAATATCAATGACTTTTTCTTGCAGGAGGGATTGGTTTTGATTGTCAACATGCATAGGATGGAAAGGTGAAGGCATGGAAGTGGAATTGTCAGGGCCTAATGCACCATTTTCCATACTAGGAGTAGGAGCTTGTGAGATCCCAAGGTCCACAATGAATATGCTATCACGAGATGTCATGAGTCTAGAACTACTTCTCACTAAAGTATTATCATCAAGGCACCAAACACTCATGCAAGTACCATAAAGAAGGGGTGGATGAAAATGCAAGATAATCTAAGAATGAAAATAACAAAGAATCCGCTAACTATAATAGGGATGCAAATATAGAAAACATAAATGCAGAAAAATGCTAGAACAAGCAGATAACTACTGTCTAAGAAGTGCAGAGGGAATGATTCACCCTGGGTGGCGAATGAGTTCTTGGATGCAATTTTTTTTTATTTTTCATAATTTTAAAGATGATTTAAATGTTCTACAGAATGCAATTACAGATGTAGAATGCATATTTTTACTTTTTTCAATGAAATTGAATGCAAAAATGAAAACTAAATGAATGTTTCACTAATGCAAAATGAAAGGTCCTAGAATGCAAACAACAAATCAGTGCCCTAATTGAATGCTAATGCAAATTCAAACTAGGATGCAAGATAGAAATTGAATCAAAATTTTACAATATTCAAAAGTCAAGTTCACCAAAATGGAACATAGATTTTGGGACCTAAATGCTTGCTCTTACATTTCTAGGTTTTTTACCTAAAAGGAGAGAGATTCAGGTCCAAAAATTCTTATGTAACATTCAAATTAGGATATATGAAATGTGATATGATATAAATGAACTTAACTAAATGCAATTGACTGATTAAAATTAACTAGAATGAATGCAAAAGTGCAATTTAAGCTATGTTTGAAAACATATTGTGATATGCCAACAACTATGAAAATGAAGAAATAATGCAAAATAGATAGAACACAGAACAATATGAGTGCACCTGGATGATGTAGGATGATTTTGGAGTGTTTTGGATGCTAATGAGATTTACTAATTTTTCATAGTGGGACTCATTCACCCAAGGTGGCGAATCAGTCCTCCTACTGATGAAAAACTGTTAGGAGCTAATTTATGTCTATTGGGATCTGAAATCTAACAAAACTCAAGTTTCCAGTCCTAAGGTGGGACTCATTCGCCACAGGTGGTGAATTATTCCTCTCCCAAATTTATAAAAACTAGGAGAAAACTCTGCAACACCAGATCTGGGAATGTCTACTTGTTGGGTTGTCGAAGTCAAATCTGTAGAAAATGGACAAATAAGTCTCTCCAAGCTTGAATTTGATTTATGTTGACTTGAAGCACATATTTGATATGAAAATAAATCTTAAACACCTTATAACTTCTCAAATCTGCAAACAAAAGGCTATAAATACACAAGAAAAAGGGGAAAAATGATTAGGGTTAGTGAATAGGGGTTTTCCTTGGTCAAACCCCACTTTTGGTAATTAAACCCTTGAAAAGATAATGAAATGCAAGAGAAAGATAAATTAATAACATGCAAATGATATCAACTTACCTAACTCTTAATCTTGTAATTCTGAAGTAATGTCAATGGCAGCTTCAAAGTGCTTTAATTGATGTTGTAGAATGCTTGAATGCTTAAGTGAATAGGTGGATGAGTGAACTTGATGAATGGGTATTAAAATGAGCTGAAAAACACTTATTTATATAATTCTTGTGCCTTAATATCCATTCATACCTCATAAGAGGCCGACATCAAGTGATTCTTGATAAAATCCTAAAAGGAAATTTGAAATATTTTAAATTTGGGGCCAAGGGTGACTCATTCACCACCCATGGCAAATGGGTCCCACCTAGGACCTAAAAACAAGTGTTAGGAATTATGTTGTATTTAATGTTATTCGTTAGGATAACATCCAAAAATACACTTAATTAAGTCATATGAGGGTATTAAAAGACAGAATAAAGCATGAGAAAGGTATAAATAGTGAAGATGTGCCTAGGAGAGTGTGAAATCTTGTTACAAGACTTTACAACACTTCATAATAGGACTTGTTGATGTGAAAAGAGGTGATTTTTAGGTAAATTGTATTAAATAGAGTCTAGAAGAATATAGAAATTTCTTACAACACTTCACAACACCTTCACAAGACATCATTCTTTGAGTTTAAGTACCTAAATAAGCATGTTCAAGCCATGTTACAACATAAAATCAGAGCAACATAGTTCCAACACCATGAAACAAGACCTAAAAGGCCATGAAAATGACAAAGGACCATTTTTCTATGGCACAACTTCTTCTCAGTGAGTCACAGAACTCCCTCTTGATCCCTACCTCAGAGATTGCAAAGAAATATTTTGGAAGTGAACTCCCCTCCATTGACTGATCTCAGAACCTTAATCCTTTTCCTAGACATGATCTCAATTCATGTCTTGAATTCTTGGAATTTAACTCCCTGTGAATGTCATTTCCCCCTCTTTGAAGTTGCTGATTGCAATGACAATCTGTATGCAATGACAATCTATTTAGGTTTTAGTGTCTTCATCTTTCTCAATCTTCTTTTGTTGATGCAAACTCTCCATCCAAGGCTGACCCAACCTTGTGCCCCTGAGAGATGTCTGCAATGAAGGATAATTTCTCCAACTGGCATGAATTCCTCATAGGATGCCTCAAGCTCATCCTCCCTTGGATTCTTTATGCAATCTCTCTCCATCCTACATTTTAGAGAGATTAATAATAGTTCATAGAATCAAACTACCTTGAGGAAAAATTTACAGACCAAAGCATTATTCACTATTCCCAATGTCATTGAATGAACTACATAAAATTCATGATCATTATTCAAAGGTACAAACATAAAATACTTATCTCTTTATTGATTTTGTTGAAGCCATTTTACAACTCGATCTCAATCATCATCAATTTGTAGCTCGATCCAACATGTACAACAATTGTGTTGTGTCCTTTAATTCCTTGACCTAGCACTCTTCCTTCAATTATTACCTTAGACTCTTTCCTAAAGACTGCAGCCGAAATATGAAGTGGGTCAATTCTCTAAAATCTGACACTCAACACTGAATGGTATCAGATGTAAATATTATGTCTTCCAACTCTACTATATGACGCCTTAATAAGCATCCCCAAATTTTGTTCTATCTGCCACCACTAGTCATGATGCTAAGATGAATATATCTTCCATCATTCCTGATAGAGGTGTATTTAGATTTCCTAAATAGATTTGTCTTTTCCCATCTAAGAGATAGATTCCATGTCTACGCCAAGTGGTAATTCAACTGTTACTTCTTGAAGCTGCAATTTCTTCAAAGAAATAAAATTGTGCCTCTACCAAATATGAACCTCATTTATATCTTCAACAAATTAAAGTTCCATTGGCTTCTAGAGAAATAATTGATGATTCCTTCTCTAAATTGCCACAAAAGCCATCCACAATTTCTTAATACACAGTTGTTTCCACTTTCAATCTTATTCTTTGATAAATGAATTCTTCCCCTTTTCAAGCTTTGTTGCCTCCTATAACCTTAATTTCCTATGACTTCCTTTAATCTTCCATAGGCCTTTATGAACATGAGAGCCATGGCCAAATCTGCCACATCATCAGTCAACACATCAAGAGTATTTCCCATCACAAAGCTATGCTGCCTACACTTGGGAAAATCCACCCTATCAAATTTGATGTTGCTGATGGCGATGATCTCTAAACAAGGGAGAACATCAATCTGCTCTGCATTCATCCCATTGTGTCCACCGCATACCACACTTCTAATATATTGATTGTGCTCTTCCAAAGAATGCTTCTCGATTACAATCTTCATAAAAATTATATGTTGTGAATTTGTGGTCCAAGGTTTCAACCAAGTATGAAACCGGATTAAATGTAATTAAAAATTCCCGCCTTCTTTGTTAGTTGCTCGCCCATTCTTCTTGCTCTTGTAATTGAACCTTTTTCTTCTATCGACATTTAGTTTGAGTTGGGGATAGGCTCTACTATTTCAAGGCACAAAAAAAAATGGAAGATGAATTAGCAAGTGTTTGAGTACAAAAAAAATTGTGTGGGCATTGTAACTTTTCCCCACCACCTCTCTGTATATTTGTCATGTAGAAAAATTGAAGTAACAAAGAATTGATATGATTTTCATGGGGGTTTCTATTTTATGTAGATGCCACGCTTGTTGAACCATTGTTCACATTCATTCCATTGAATTAAATTCTATTGTTCTCTCCTGATTACCACAATTTCCTATGGTTGTATCTTCTCATACAATTTTGACTTTTTTTTGTGAAGTTCCCTCAACCTGCAATGTTAGCTTAGAGAAGTTTGATTGGATTTCTTGAACCCACTCTGATACCATGTTAGTTTTAGATTAAAAAAATGTAAGCAATCGGAAAATGCAACACATAGACAATGAACACCACATTTCACCCTAGGAAAACCCTCTTGCTCGAGGGAGAAAAACCCAACAGCAATATTCTCTTTATATATTAGAAGAATAACAGGCCCTAGAAAGGGTGAATACAATACAAGGATTTGCACTTATATCTGGTGCAATTTCATGAATACATTAAGTATTAACTCTTCTCCTTAATGTTGATTTGCTACTTAGGAAACTCAACCTGCTGCTAAAGTTTGAATTGGAGTGAATGAATTTCTTGATTGATTGTGTAACTATGGGAATTTTCCTAGGGTTAGCAGATTAAAAGCATTAACATAAAAACCTAAAGCAATAATGGAGTGCAAAGGAAAAAAATGAAAACAAATGAAACAATCTCATCAAAATGTCTTCATTCTCTATGGCTGACCTCCATTACACCTTCTCAACTTGCTGCAAATATGATGTTTCCCTTAGATTTGTGATGAGCCATCTAATAACAATGACAAGCCCTAAACAAATGTTGAAGGATTTGAGATGACAACATACAATACTAAGCTACAATGTTGTTAGTGTAATTAATTATTTAATTACACTTTGCATAAGTTTACTTAGGTAATATTTTAATTCCTAGGTTGCATTATTAGATAAATCATTTAATAATGGGGTAATTCCCCCTTCCTTTTTTGTAGGAGATAAGATTCCTTCTAGAAGATGAGTTGTCCTTCTAGAACTTATCTCTATTTTTTTTATCATTTCCTATATAATGTTCACATATTGTCACAAGTAGTGTGATTTTAACACTTGGCAACATCTTACACATTTTAGGTTTTCACTCATGCCTATATATTCAAGGCATTTTGTGCATTTGTAATCATGTCATATTCAATTTGGCATCCTTGCATCTTAATGATAGCATGATATTTCTGCCATTTCTCTCTTGTGGAAGTTATTTTGTCTTGCAGGTGATTCTGGGGTGTTTGAGGAGTTCACCTAAACTCCTACATGGTATCAGAGCTTCAGTGCTACAGACTTCTTCCCAGATATGTGGAACCAATCTTGGCATGAAAGTTTTGTTGGATGCAAGCAATTTTTTTATTGAAGCCATTTTTCATTTTTGCTTCAAAAATCTAGCTTCCACTCAGCTGTACAAAAAGCGTCATGCGTCATTTTTCTCCTGGTTGAAAGTTTTTTTTTTTTTCATTTTCTGCTTGATGGATCAAAAAACGATTTATGGGTTTTGCTGTTAGCTTCAAAATATTTTCGGGTTTCTATTTTTGTCTACTCATTGCGAATAGATTTTTCAGAAATCAAATTAGGAGTAAATTTTTTTTTGCTAGAAAACCCATTGCTGCAAGCTAAATTCAACGTTTTTAAAAAAATCATAACTTTTGGCCATGGTGTCAGATTTTCACAAACAAGATATCAACAGAAAGCTAGTTTCGAGCACTTCACAGTGGTGCTAGAAATTTTTTCATATTTTGACCTCTACATAGATTTCAGGTCTTTTTTCATTATGGAGGCAGATGTGTACCTTGGTTTGTCCATGCACTCATTTTTATTTTCATGCACTAGGTTTACATTTTCTCTATAGTTTATACATATTTTGCATTCTTTCCTTTTGCAATCATGGGTATTGTAATAAATGAATTTATATAAAGTTCCATCAAGGGGGGTTTCTTGCATCTCATCTTCATATTGGTGACAACTCGCATGAGTTTATCTGGATTTTTTGTTGTTTCTTTTGGCTACATCTTTCTTAGCTGGACACATTTTTGGTTCGCATCGGTTCACACTTCAGATTAAGAGCCTATGGTTATTGATCCACATTTGTTGAGATCCATCTCAGTTTGAGGGCCATGTTTTTTATGGTTAATATTCTAGAATCTTGATGGTACTCGTTCCCATGGAGCAATTTTAGTCACATTTTGGCATCATAATCGAGAGACACAACTTTCATATTCTGTCATCATATCATTCCCTCTGATGGGGGGCATCTTTTTCATCTCCTGTTGCTTCATAGATTCCAGGGTTGATCCAGTATGTGAGTTTTTCAGTGTTCCTTGGCATCGGGTCTATTGTTGCATTATTATGATTCTGCCTAAGTCCTTCAGTGACTCTCATATGGTTTCTTGTAAACAGAGGTATCTTTCCTTGCTTTTCGGATTAAGGATTCCAGTGTTACTCCATCAGAGTTCTTCCAATGCTTCTTTGCAATAGGTCATCTCATTGAGGGGGGTTTTTTCCACTGGGTTTTCTCCTCTTTCTCTTTCATTGCATTTGTAAATGAGTACCTGATCAGGCCTTGTTTCTGGGACTCATCTTTGCATAATAATTTGCTTCTCCCTAAGTTGCACTTATGGGGGGGTGTTAGTGTAATTAATTATTTAATTACACTTTGCATTAGTTTATTTAGGTAATATTTTAATTCCTAGGTTGCATTATTAGATAAATCATTTAATAATGGGGTAATTCCCCCTTGTTTGTAGGAGATAAGATTCCTTTTAGAAGATGAGTTGTCCTTCTAGAACTTATCTCTATTTTTTTTATCATTTCCTAGATAAGGTTCACATATTGTCACATGTAGTTTGATTTTAACACTTGGAAACATCTTACACATTTTAGGTTTTCACTCATGCCTATATATTCAAGGAATTTTGTACATTTGTAATCATGTCATATTCAATTTGGCATCCTTGCATCTTAATGATAGCATGATATTTTTTCCATTTCTCTTTTGTGGAAGTTATTTTGTCTTACAGGTGATTCTGGGGTGTTTGAGGAGTTCACCTAAACTCCTACAAATGCAACTAGTAAGCATCTAAACTATATCTAAATTATGCCAAATGAGGTGTAAGTATGCCTGTGACAAGATGAAAAGAGTGCATGAGGTTGCAAGATAACATGAGATGACAAAACAAGATTGCATGAGATGTACAAAGAGACCAAAATTGCCATTTTATAGAAAATGCAATTTTGAGTGAATGGCCAAGATCAAAAGTTCACAAATTCCCTAGAATCAATGGACAAAATTAAATTTGACAACCTACAATTAGGGTTAGGGCAACATTAGATCAAATTCAAAATAAATGGATAGGATTGATTTTTAGGAAATCAAATCAAGGGTTGACAATGCACGTGACAAGAAATAAAATTGGCACATAAAAAGAGGTGGTTGGAAAATCAAATAATAAAAGGAAATTATTTAATTTTTTGATAAAAAAGACTATTTTGAATTAAAAATTATTTTAATTCAAAAGGTGGGGATCGCATAGTAGTAAATAATTAATTTAAATTATTTACTAAAAGAGGGAAATATCAAATAAGATAATTAAATAATTAAAGATAATTATTTAAATTGAGAAGGTGACCAATAATTAAATAAATTTAAGAATTTATCTAATTATAAGAAGACTTAAGAATTAGTGACGTATTAAATAAATAAAAATAATTTATTTATTTAATAATTAGGAAAACATAAAGAATAAAGATAATTAAATAAATTAAGAAACTTATTTAATTATGGGAAGACTTTAGACAATTAGTGATGTATTAAATAAATAAATAAAATTTACTTATTCAATAGTCAAGATGACATAAAAAATGACATGAATTAATTAAATAATTATGAATTATTTAATTAATAGTCAGAAGTGGACCAAGGACATAATTAAAAAGTCTTAATTATGCTAGGAAGAAAAGATGGAAAATAAAGCTTGCAGGCCTAAGTCATTTTTATGTGTCTACAGATTGATGAAATGAGGAGACACCTTTTCCTATTTATACAAGCTAGGAAACCCTCCATCTAGAGTTGACCTTGAACAAGTATAATTGTTTATATAGCATGAGGCCAACCTGCCTTAGATATATTATATTTAAAGAAAAAATATGTCCCTAAACTATACAACACTAATAGGAAGGAAGGTTTATCTTGTAAGCATTAGCGGAATTTTTTTTTGAGAACCTTACAAGGACCGATCTTAATTTTTAGTGCAAGGGTAGAGGAGGCCAGACATGAGGTGTATGTGGCCAAGGAGGAGGTTAGATAGGAGATTGAGATGGAGGTTGAGGTGCTGAGAGATGAGGGGGTCAGAGGAGAGGAGGACATGGGGGAGGAGGATGATGTCAGAGATGACAATGATGCCATTGATGAGGTGGTGCGACTATTGAAGTGGAGGATGGTTGAGGGGGAGGAGGAGATACCTTCAGGATTGCCACTGTCACATGACACAACTATGGATCAGAGGGTGGAAGATCTGTAGTAGAGGTTGGATGAGAGTACAACATAGGTTAGGGCCTTGCAGGAAGAGGTAGAGGTGGTCAGGGTGGAGCAAGATCAGGCAGTGATCTACTAGTAAGAGTCAGCTCAATGGTGCACAAATTTTGAATGGTTATGCATAGGACCATCATCAGACATGGCGTGAGATTTTTCCAAGGTTAGCACCCATCTAGGATGATACAGGTTGTTATATGAGCAGGCGGTGCCACTTGAGAGGCAAGACCCTACTTTGACACAGACACAGACGAGGACAGTCAGTGGTAGTAGGTCAGGGAGTGGCAGTGGTAGCAGGAGTCAGAGTAGTGCAGAGGGATCTACATCCTTAGGCTATTCATCAGGGCATAGGTCCATCCATTCCTATAAACATTCCTTGAGTCATAGGTCAGGCCATAGCCATGGTTCCACTGGGTCAGGGCACAGGTCAGCACACAACCAGCCTCCAGTGATAGATCCATTAGTCATAGTGTCATCACAGCCTCATGCTACCACATAGACGATGCCATTAGTGGTAGTTCCATCAGTTTTGTAGATATAGTCAATAGTGACAGATCCTTCAACATCCTAGGCACAAGTTACAGTGACTATGATGGCATTCATTCCCTTGAAAAAGCATCGGTTCCCTAGATCTTCTCCTCGAGGGGATGAGGAGAGCTCGACATAGCCATGTTTATTATTATCTTGCATTAGGATAGTTCAAACACTTATGTTATGACATTTATATTTGACCATCGATCCTACAAGCTCTTATTTTTGGGATATCGCGTGATTCTATCCTATGACATTGTTTATGAGGTTTTCAGCCTGAATTTTTGATGCTATGCATAGAACTTGTGAAGATATAGACTGTTGATAGGCTCTTTCAGTTGTTCACCGTCTGGAGTAGCTAGCTGATATGCTCCAGAACCAAAAGATGATATGATGACGTAAGGACCTAGCCAATTTGGTTCGAACTTGCTAAGTTTTTCTCTGTCAACCTGATTCTTAGGATTTTGCATGGGGACTAAATCACTAATTTCAAACTTCCTAACCATTAATTTCTTGTTATAACTGCAACAAAGCTGATTCTGATACGCCTTTAGATGGTTCAAGGAATTATGTCTTCTTTCATCTAAAATCTCTAGTTTGTGTAGTCGTGACTGTATGTATTCTTCATAATCTATCAGACCCTTCATGGAGACTCTTAAGGATGGAATTTCAACCTCGATGGGAAATATGGATTCAACTCCAAAGACTAGGGCGAATGGAGTGGCTCTTGTAGGCATGTGGATGATGGTGCGGTAAGCCCACAAAGTAGGGTTAAGTTGGATGTGCCAGTCACAGCCAATGTCATTAATAGTTTTTTTGAGAATTTTAAGAATGGTTTTGTTGGATGCCTCAGCTTGACCATTTCCTTGTAGGTAATATGGTGTGGAGAAATGATGTTGAATATGGAATCGCTCACATAACTCATGAACGTCTTGGTTTTTGAATGGATGTCCATTGTTTGTGATGATGGACTGCAGGATACCATACCGGAAAATGATGTAGTTGAGAATGAATTTGGATTTTTTTTGCCAGTTATGTATGTAAGGGGGATGGCTTCAATCCACTTAGTGAAGTACTCATTGGCATTGATAATGAATTTTTGGCCATTGGAAGAGGCAGGGTGGATTTTTCCCATGAGGTTGAGTCCCCATTGTGTGAAGGGACATGGAGATGTAATCGGCTGAAGTTCTTATGCTAGAGCATGAATTAAATCACTATGTATCTGACATTGGTGACAAGTCCTGACAAAATCAAGTGCGTCTTTCTCAATGGTTGGCCAATAATACCCAAGTCTCGTTATCTTTTTGGCTAGAGTAGGACCACTCGAATGAGACCCACATATACCTCCATGTACTTTGTGTAAGGTTGTGCATGCTTCATTAGTGTCAAGAAATAGAAGAAGGGTATTGTCAAAGCTACGACGGTAAAGGGTGTTGCTGATGATGGTGTATTGGGTGGCTTTTCAGATAGAGGACTTTCGCTAGTTGTTGGATAAGTTGGGGGGAAGGGTTTGGGACTTGAGAAAGTCATAAATGTCTTGATACCAGGGAGAATCAGGACCAACAAGATTGCATACCATCTCTAATTCAGGAATATCATATGCAGGGACCAACAAATATTCTACCAAAAACTCAAATTTGTGGCACATTACTTGGGATGTCTAAGAGAGAGCCAATTGTAGCCATTACATCTGCTGCCTTATTTTGTGCTCTTGGAACTTGTTCAAAATTCAACATGTGAAAGCATGTCTGGAAGCTATCAACCATCATTTGTAAGGCATTAACTTCTTGTCCTTGGTGTCATAGTCATCATTAACTTGGTTGATGACTAGCTGAGAATCTCCATAAACATGAATTGCCTAGATTTTCCATTTAATGGCCATTCTAAGTCCTATCACAAGTGCCTCATATTCCACCACATTATTTGTAAATGAGAAAGCTATGCGGAATGACTTAGGGATGGAGTTCCTTGAGGAGTGATAAACAATATTCCTGCCCCCAAGCCATGACTAGTATGAGACCCATCAAAGTATAGCCTCCAAGGTGACTTAGGTTTTGTATGAAATATGGACTCATCTGGAAAGACTTCCACTATTGGACGATCACTTTGTATAGGTGCATCTGCCAGTTGGTCTACTATCACTTGTCCTTTTATTTCCTTTTGTTCCACATATTGAATGTCATACTCACTCAAGATCATGACCCATTTTTCCAGACGTTCTGTCAATGTTGCGTGACTCAAGAGATATTTCAAGGGGTCAATCTTTGCTACCAACTATGTCCTGTGACTCAACATATAGTGTCTTAGCTTTTGAGCAGCAAATACAACTACTTGACATGCACGTTCAATGGATGTATAGTTTAACTCATGGCCAACTAGTGTTCGACTGATGTAGTATATGGCTCATTCCTTGTCCTCGTGGTCATTTTGTGCCAGTAATGCCCCTAGTGCTGAAGTTGTTGCAAAAATGTATAAGATCAAAGGTTTTCCTTTGATAGGTGGCATTAAAATAGGTGGTGACAAGAGATAATGTTTTATTAGTTGAAAGGTTTCCTAACATTTATCTATCCACACAAAGGGGATACCCTTATGCAAAAGATACAAGTTTCAACCATTTCACTTATCCCTTTTGGAAGAGGAATGTCTAATATTGATTTCACTTTGGCCAGATCGACCTCAATGCCTCTACAAGAAACTATGTGTCCTAGAAGTTTTTCTTGATGTCACACCAAAGGCACATTTCTTTGGATTCAAGCGGACCTTGTATTCTTCCAGTCTCTTGAATATTTTTTCTAACACATTCAAATGATCTTTTCTTGTCAAAGATTTAGCCAAAAGGTCATCCACATAATCTTCCATTATCTTGTGCATCATGTCATGAAATATCATTTTCATAGCTCTCTAATATGTGGCGCCTGTATTTTTAAGACCAAAAGGCATGACATTCTAGCAGTATGTACCCCAAGGACAAGTGAATGCTATTTTATGCTCATCTTCAGAGGCAATACGAATTTGATTATAACTTGAGAAACCGTCCATGAGGGACAACATCTCGTATCCTGCTATGAGGTCAACTATGATATCTATGTTTGGAAATGGAAATTAATCTTTTGGACATGCTTTGTTTAAATCTCAAAAATCTGCGCAAACGCAAATTTGACCATTTGGCTTTGTGACTAGTATAAGATTGGATATCCACTCAGCATAGTTGATAGAATGTATGAATCCTACGTCTAGTAGTTTCTTGAGTTCAACTTTGACTAATAGGGCTATCTGAGGATGCATTTTGTGCAACTTCTATTTTACTAGTTTAGCATTTGACAGTAGTGGTAAATGGTGCAAAACCAATTCTGGAACCAACCTAGGCATATCGGCATATGACCATGTAAAATTAATCTTTCGCTCTGCAAAGAATTTGTGGAACTTAGGTTTCTCTTCTTTCGTTAGGGATGCCACAAAGAGGACCATTTTGGGATCTTGTGTTGTTGATATGTTGACTTCTATGGTGTCCTCTATGAGCATAGCTGATTTATCTTGAGTCACAAGAAGAAATTACAGTCCTCCATCTTTGTGCACCTCAGAGAGGTTTTCACCTGTAGATACGTCCTTTATTTTTACTTTTTTGTCATCAGAAGGTGCCTTTGGGTTTTCACCTAAAGACGTTTCATTTTTTTATTTTTATTTTCTTTACATTTTGTGACTAGAGGATGGAGCAGTCTCCCTGAAGTAAGCTGCACAATCTAGGTCAATATCAAATCCAACCTTGTGATCACCACTGGGTATTCCCTCACTTACTCCCATAAATTCTGCAATGGCCTCATCATTCTGAAATACGTCCAAGATTGGTGGGCCTTGTTGGTCCCAATTGATTAGTTGTGGGTAGACTAAGGAGATACCATCGTTAGTGTTTAAATAAAGTTTCAAACAGCTCCCTTCAGTTTCCTTTTGTAAATGTTTGTGTGCCAGCCTATGCATCGCCAAGTTTATTCGGTTCTCTGACGGGTTTTGATCTTCCCCTTTGCACATTTCTCACTTCGCAACTTCGGATAGCGGCTCCCCTTTCGGGTCTCGAAATGCTGCACTGGGTGTCCACGTGTCTCGCCTATGGAAATTTTTATTTTCTGTTGCTTTGTATCCTCTTCGGGTTGCAAAAGCCTTCCACAAAAGCCAGCACTCCTAAGATTATCAGAGGGGCCCACATCTTGGTACGTGGCAGCATATCGCAGACTTTTCTTATAGAGATAAAATAAGCAGCTGCAGGCTACGAAATGCTTCCGCGGCCTTCTTTATTTTTGGCAGACCCTACCTTCTGCCATGTGGCAAATTTTCACAGCCTTTCCAACACAGCAAGGACCTAAACACAGCAGGCTGCGAAACACTGCCAAGTGTCTTTTGGACTCGGTTCAGGCGGCTCTCTCCCCACTTTATGAAAGACCTCCCCCCCTTGGACATGTGTCGCTTCTTCGCAGTCTCTCAGCAGTAGTAAGAGGAATTCTCATTTGGGCCGCGACGGGCTACCACATGCCTTATACTGATCATCGAAGCAGGCGATTGGCTAGCTGAGCAATATATTGTTATCAAGTGCTGCTCGTCTTGCTTTTCTGAAGCGGTGGATGGTGCTTGTCGCCTCGAAGCTTGGCTGGGGCCTCTTCCATCATTACAAAGGGGTGCGCCTGCACATGAATATCCAGATGCCACGTTGTAACTCATTGCCATTATAACGGCATGGGGAATCTTTTGATTTTGGCATCATTATAGGGGATTGGGAGATCTTTTCTGTTACAATGTTCCAAAGCGGTGGGAGTTTTCCTCTCCAGCTATATATACTCTCTCCATTAACGAGAGAGGGGTCCGAAATTCCAAGGGAAAAAAGGTCCAACGATAGATTGATCCAAGAGTTTTTAGAAAAAAGGATATTGGTTATAGCAAGAGACACTAGGCCTCTCTTATATGTTTTATGTGCAAGAAACTTTCAGACTGTGCCAACTGTTCGGCCTTTCTATTTTTCATGTATTGATTAAACTATAAACTGTGCTTTTATTGTCTTAAGCATTTCATTTAACAAAACTTCTATATATTGAATGCAAGCTTGCTTATCTAAATCATGTATAAATGACTCTTCTTGATGGTAAGAATGCATGCGATACTATTTTATGTCAATAAATGAATTATTTATGCTATACCTTTAAGTCTCTGACGTTTTAGAACGTAATAACACCATTTAGGCCCCTAAATCTATGATTTATCGTGCCCATCAGCATATTTTGGCACATCGCCTTAGATTAGACTTTGTTTCATCATATCCATTTCCTTTCCCCTTTTAAAAAAACTATTATAGAAGAAGTCGGCTTCTTTAAAATCTGGAGGTCACTCAGTTTGGCACAAAGGGGTCCCCCTTGAGCTGATTTTACCATAAGGCACTGTTACCTCGTCATTTTTTGGCATCAACAGTTGGTTCCTTTTTTTCTGGCACACCCGGTGGGACTCGAACTAATGAAATTGTCTTATAGAGGTGTGTATGAGCCATCGACCTGTAACTAGATCCCAAACTGCAAATAACCCAGGTTTACTAGTACCTCCATTAGGGACAGTCCAGGCCGCAAATCAGTTAGTAACCGTTCCATTCTCGCCACCTTTTCCTCTCACCATGTTGCCGGCCGTGAACAGAAACTATGTAGCATGGGATGCTGGAAGTCCCCTGGTAGCTCCGGTGGCGCCTACTGTTTGGGGCGCTATCCCAGTTTCGGCACTGAAAGCTCTTCCCAAATTTGTCGGGGACAACACAAAAACACTGGCAGAACATTTGCAGGATGTAGCGGATGTATGTCTGGTACACGGTATCACAGCGCAGAATGTAGCCCTGTGGCTCCTTGCTGTGTCCTTTAAAGGAAAAGCTCTAGATTGGTACCGAACACTGACTCCTAATATCATTCACACTTGGGATGACCTCAGAGATCCATTCTATGAAAGATTCTCAAATGACAGAGATCGTTCTTCGTTATATTACTAGTTATCCATCATCAAACGAGCGCCCCAGGAGGCTCTGACGGACTTCAATGCCCGATTTCACTCAAGTTGGCAGAGGATTCCTGTAACTATCCGCCGACTCTAGAACTGGCGTTCATGTTTTATCTGAAGTCCATTAACCCTGACATTTCTATGATGATCAAGTCTTTGGGAGGAGCCACTTTACCAGATGCATATGCCACCGCTATTAAAGTGGAGAATCACTTGATAGATTGCGGGAAATTTCCCCCTCAACTTGTTGTGCCAATATTTCCTAAGATATCAAATGCAACACAAGAGGTTGCATCGATCAGTGCGCTAGCAACTCCCCAGTCAGCATACTCATATGCAGCTGCTCCCGAAAACTTGGCTTCCACATCGGGTCCTCCCAAGAATGAAATGGGCGACCTCAAGGAGATGTTGCGAACTATGGAAAATGATATAACAACTCTCAAGCAGAACCAAGCAATGCTTCCATGGCCTGCATATCAAAACTATCAAGGTGGGCGGCCTACCTATCAGCAAAATCAGTATCAGAATGCACCTCGCACTAATCCACCCGCGGCAGCTACAAACCAAATGGTTCTGGTGCCTATGCCGCTGGCAGGTGCGTCGCTAAGCTCTAGTAGAGAATTAACCGCGGGACAAAACAATCTTATTGATGACATCAATCCATGGTGCTTCCCTTGCAACGATGCGCATATGCCCCGAAATTGTCCATGTGGCAACTTACAACAAAGGGTAGTAGAGCAACGTAGTCAAGGTATTGCAATAGAGAACAGAGAGTACATATATGCCTCGACAATGGAGAATGCGGTCCTTACTGCGCAAATGCAGGGAATGTCCTTAGAGCAAGTTCGATATTGTTCCTAATCATGCGCTCTTCTCATGGATGGAGGATGAGGAAATGGTGTTTGCAAATGACACGTCCACAGCCGAAACGCTGCGGGTACAGTCTGACTATAACACACGCTCAAAGAGGAGATTCATCGGTGAGCCCGTTGTTTCACTTTCGGACAACCCGCAATGCAAAGATGTTTCTGATCAAATTCCTGGCGCTTCGACCGTCTCTTTGTCTTCTCAACCATGGAAGGAAATTATTATAACAAGAGCAAAGGAGCAGAAATCTCTGAGCTCCTCACCTTTTAATGGGGTGGAGTAGTTAAAGAAATCATTCGCTAATGTGTCTTTATGGGACATTCTAGCTATCCCAGAACAGAAAACTATGCTACAAAAGATGCTTCAACAAGAGATCAACTCAGCACCAACATAGCTGTCTGCCAATACGGAGGTGGTTTATTAAATGCCACCAGCTAAGGTTCTTACAGACAAAGCGAAGGAATCCCATACGCATGACGAAGGTAGGCCAAAACCTCAACCCTTCTTCTTGACCCTCATTGTAGGGGAGAAGCTATTACACAATGCTATGATTGATTATGGCGCTAGTACGACGGTTATGCTGAAACTGATAGCCGAAGCCCTGGGACTCAGCTACCAGCCTATGAAGAAGGGGGTGATGCAGCTGGATGGAAATAAAGTTGATACTGTGGGTGTCATCAAAGCGCTTCTGTTAACACTATTTTCCTGCCCAAGTATCACGGTCCCGCAAGATACAGTGATCATAGATGTTCCTCCTATGTTCGGTCTCTGTCTATCCCGAGAATTTACTTCAAAGGTGGGTGGATATTTGTCTTTAGATTGGTCACATCTAATACTTAGGACCAAGCATGGTGCAAAAATGAAGTAGAATCAGATGCTCTACATTCTGAACACGTGGCGGATGAGGCCCTGATTAATTTTGAGGCTGCACATACCTCCATCACCAAGCAGGACATGTTCAATGTCGAACTGCTAGAGGAGGAGAGGGTGAGCAGAGATAGAAATGATGAGGAAGATGCTCTGTTGAGTGCACACATGAATAATGATCCTTTCAGGAATTATGATGCTACTAGATTAGGCACATATGTAATTTATGATGAAGACCAAGTTCTTCCGAAGGTCGTCAAAGAATCCTACGATGACCAAGCAAATGAGCTGTGGACATTGTATTTTGATGGAGCAAGGAGAAAAGTTGGAGCTAGAGCAGGGATATGTCTAATATCCCCACAGAATGAAAAGTTGTTGAGGTCTTTCCGATTCCAATTCACCTATTCAAATAACGAGGTTGAATATGAAGGGTTAGTCCAAGGCCTAAGCCTAGCGGAACGAATGGGTATCAAGCAATTGATTGTGTTCGGAGATTCAGAACTTGCAGTTAATCAGGTCTGAGGAATCTCAGTAGCAAATAATATCCGCATGAGATCCTATCAGCATCGAATCTGGGACCTTGTAGAAAGTTTTGAAGCTTTCAATATCCTAAACGTCCCCCGAACGCAGAATGGCGATGCAGATCTCATGGCGGTGATCGGTGCCCAGTTTGATCCTGTTTCCGACTTGCTTCAGAACAAATATTTAGTGCAAGTTCTTGTTCGACCAGCAATCCCTGACAATGATCAGAGTTGGCAGGTTTTTGAGAGCGATGAACACATCACCTCATTTATTCAGCACTCAGGGGAATTTGCTGATCATCTTCAACCAAAGATCGCCGAGGTCTACGAAGGACAAATTATGCAGCTCAAGTCAAATAAACTTCCAAAAGGGTTAGTTACTCTCGAAATTTTTTTTGATTGTAATGACGCCCGAAATGATAAGCGAAAGTTTGTGGCAGACAAAAGTGATTATGAAAACCTTCGGGTTTCTGATGACAGGAACCTTCGGGGTCAGAAAAGATGTCTCACAGCAAGATAGAGAAAGGCTTATCAATTTCTGTGAAAAATATGGAGTAGTGGCCTGGTCCTACGATGATCTAGAAGGTTACGATCCTGGCATCATTCAACATACTATTGAGCTAATAGAAGGTGTGAAACCAGTCTGGCAGAAACAGCGGCCAGTTAACCCTAAAGTTGAGGCCTTGATGGCACAAGAGCTGACCAAACTCATAGAGTCACGTATTGTCTTCCCGATCAAACATAGTACATGGGTATCAAATCTGGTACCAGTCTGAAAGAAGAATGGTGATATCCACTTATGCATGGATTTTTGAGACCTAAACAGAGCATCTCTAAAAGACCACTATCCATTGCCTTCTATGGAATCGATCCTCCAAACTGTCGCAGGATCAGAAATGTTCTCTCTGCTGGATGGCTTCTCTGGCTATAACCAGATTCGAGTAAAAGAAGAAGATCAGCACAAGACTACGTTCACCACCAAGTGGGGAACATTTGCATATGCTAAAATTCCTTTTGGTTTATCTAATGTAGGGGCAACTTTCCAGAGGGCTACGAATGTCGCATTTAGCAAACTAATCAATAAGTTTATCCTAATCTATTTGGATGACCTTACTGTGTTCTTTAAATCTAAAGATGATCATTTCAATCATTTGGAATTAGTTTTTCAAAAGTGCTAGGAGTTCGGGGTTTCCCTAAATTCAAACAAATGTGTATTCGAAGTACCTCAAGGTAAGCTATTAGGACGTATTATGTCTAAGGAAGGTATTTCAATTGACCCCGAAAGAGTGAGGGCTATCAAGGAGCTTCCTCTTCCGGTAAATAAGAAAGGCGTCCAGTCTTTCCTCGGCAAGGTGAATTTCGTCAGTAAATTTATTTCTGATTTTGCGGGAATGATTAGGCCGATCACTCTAATGCTGAAAAAGGATCAAATTTTCAAGTGGACAACAGAAGCTCGGAAGGCTTTTGAAAAGGTCAAAGAAGCGATCTCCACAGCCCCGATGTTAATTAATCCAAATCAATGCAAAGATTTTATAATGTATGCCTTCAGTAGCAAGTCTAGTATCACTACTATTCTAACTCAAAAGGATAGTGAAGGAAAGGGAGAACATCTAGTGGCGTTCTATTCCCAAACGCTAAAGGAATATGAGGTGAATTATAACTTCATCAAAAGGTAGGCCTTTGCAATAGTAAAAGGACTTAAAAAGTTCTGTAATCTAATCTCCTGCAACAAAGTTTTGGCATATGTCGCACATTCTAGTGTGCGGGAATACATCATGGAGGGAGAGATCACAGAAAAAAGAGCTAATTGAATTAACAAGATCCTAGAGTATGACATCGAGGTCAGGCCTACCAAGACTGTCAAAGGGAGAGGGCTATGTGAGTATATGGCACCAGACGAGGAGGTACCTGCCAAAGAGGAACAATCAGAGCTCGTCCTGATAAATGGATCTGGATTGGATGACAATTAGCTGACAAATAGAATGAACTTCATGCAAACCGGAAGGTATCCGCCAGGTCTCTCTTCCCAAAAAAGGAGGTATTACCGGTTACAGAATTGCAGATATATGCTGATAGAAGGAATTCTTTTCAAAAAAAATTTCAATGGTGTACTGCGATGTGTTACTTTAGGGGAGGCGCAGAAGATTCTCGATGCTTTTCACAATAGCGACGAAGGTGGGCATTTCTCCGCTAAAACTACTGCCATCAAGGTCCTACGAGCTGGATATTACTGGCCTACACTCTTCAATGATTCCTACTCTCTGGTAAGGGCTTGTAAAAAATGCCAGTTCTTCTCTGACAGAAGGAAGAACTTAGCGATGCCCCTCAAACCTATCATGGCAAATGAACCATTTGCGCAATGGGGTTTGGACTTCATTGGAATGATCAACCCAGTTTCTAGTGCCAGACATAAGTGGATATTAATAGCTACAGACTACTTTATAAGGTGGGCAGAAGCAGTTCCCCTTAAGGAGGCAACAAAAACAGAGATTGTAGATTTCCTCGAAACACTAGTAACAAGGTTCAGCCCTCCGAAGACCATCATTTCGGACAATGCCAAAGCATTTGTAGGTACAAAGGTATGTCACTTTGCATTAAAAAATGGAATATTCCTTAAAACATCACCAAACTATTATCCACAGGGAAATGGCCTAGCCGAGTCGACAAATAAAAGTTTGGTCTGATTCCTTAAAAAGGTTGGCTCAGAATACCAGAGGGAATGGCATAAAAATCTCCGAAAAGCACTCTGGGCCAACCGCATAACTCCTAAGCAAGTCCTCAATACTTCACCCTATGAGCTGGTATATGGGAAGGAGGCACTGTTACCTATCTCTATAGAGATCCCGACAATACAGTTATTGAAATCTCTTGAGATAGAACAAAATGATGCCATGGAGGTTTGGCTTGCCGAACTACTGGAAGTACAAGAAAAAAGGGAGAACTCCCTAATAGAAATGACAAACTGTCAACAGGTGGTCAAATGATGGTTTGACAAGAAGGCTTCTGACCAGGGCCTAAAAAATGGAGACTTAGTGCTAAAATATGACAGCAGGGCTGCAAATCCAGGTCAGCACGGTAAGTTTGATAGCCTATGGGAGGGACCCTTCAAAATCATTCGGTACATGCAACACAATGCTTTTGAGCAAGAAAATATGGAACAAGAGCTGCTAGGAATCCCGGTTAATGGGATTCACCTTAAATTGTTCCATTAAGCATTAAGCCCTACCTTGTATAGTTTTAAATAACGCTTTTATTTTCTTTTCGTGTTTTTGGCCTGTTCTTTTGCTAAATCGGCGGTCTTTCTACGTATTTGCTCATTAAAGGTGGCGGATAAAACACCAAGGATGATTTACACAAAATGCACTCATACATGGAGGGAAAACATACAAGATTTGCAAACCCAAAAAATTGAACATAGAAGCAAAAAGGAGCATAGTTTTCTTTAAAAAAGAGATGTATATATTTATATATATGTTCCTAAGTTACAAAATGGCATGGATGTCGATTTTCAAAATATACAAGTATCAGAGTATATATATATGATGGCCTTTTATCAGACTTATCTGGAACAAGTGAGTTACATCATTAGGCAGCAAGGCAAGGGGGTCATCTATCCGCAGGGATGGCTGGCAGCAACCGATGCATTTACCGCAGTGTCCGCTTCTTCCTCATCCACGGGCTCCTCGGCAGCACTAGCATCATCATTCAACATAGCCATCGTCGGTGGTGGATACACCAGGTCCCTGAAGTCAGTATACCATTCTACATCGTAGAAGGGTATCACGTTGTAGCTCCTAAACAAGAAGTGTAGGGCTTGAGTAACCCTTTGTTGGTGCTGGCCATGGGTCTGTAGGCGGAATCTGCTCAGGAATGGCAGCCAAACGATAATAGCTTCTTCTTCGATAAAGCGACGCAGGTTGCTGGCTGTTGGCAGGCCTATCCCGAATGCAGCATGTGTAACAACCTCGCTGAGCCCATTCAGGTACTTCTTCGGGAAGATTTCTTTGACTAGCTTCAAGATAAGTGGCCGGGGAACACAAATGTCTAGCATGGACGCTACAAAGTGCGAGCACACATCGGTGTTCACCCGATATTTATCTTCATATTCAACATAGTCCTTGCTTATAACCCACTTAATGGCTACTAGAACCAGCGAGTGCTTGTTCTTCGTCATTCTTTTGAGCCTTCTAGTGGAGATCTCACCTACAAACACCGTCTGTGATTTGAACGAGGTTAGGAAAATAGGGGTATCCATCTCTCCTAACACTATGCCTAAGTCTGCTAAGTAATGCCAAAATCTGCTCACCACCTAAGCTATGAAAAGACTTGCTTAGCAATCTTCTACTGGCCTATCACTTCTTAAATGCTGAGTATGTTTGCTTGCTATCTACTGGGCTATTTATAGAAAAGTTGACAGGACATATGCCAATCCGCCTGTAAGAAACGTGATGTATACTGGCTGCAATCTCGAAGGCCGAGTCTGTGTTTGCTCACATTTTTGGCCAATACATGCACGATAGCACGGCTCAAGGCGTGCTTAATTAAATGAAGTTAATTAATTAAGCTTTAAAAAGGTGGCACTTGTTGGTGAAGGGACGTATGGCCGTATGCTATGGTGTCAAATCTCAAAAGCATCCCAGAGCCCAAGGTGATACTCGTATCTCTTCAGGACGTGATTGTTTGCTTGGAATAATCATTCCGGCTAGGATATTAATTACTAGTACATGCTAACGCAAGAGGAGAGGGCCAGTTGCAAGCTTAATTTCCAAGGAGATCAGGGCGTATCACACGATCGCCCCAATATGATGACGAAATCCGGCCGCCTCAGAATAGCAATCAATTCATCTAGCATGAGTTGCCAGATCACCGGTACATGCCAAATTAAATGAAAAAGGCTTGCTTTCGCCTACCACCTTAGGAAGTTGCTATTATTGCATGAAACAGCTTAGTATTTCAAAGTCTTTTTTGCAACGCAAGGAAGGTGCAAGGTGTTTTCTGTCTGTGTATCCAGTGCAAGCGTATTCACAGGCCAAGAAGCTTACAAGTTCTGTAGCGAAAAGAAAAATGTCAGAATCTTCAGCTCAACCGGTGCAGGAGGAGATTAGCCAGGAACTGTATACGGCCATTCATTCTTTGGATGAGGTATATAAGTACGATGATGTAGCATATGCCACTCCTGGTATACCCGCAAAGACGAGAAGAGCCAACACAGAGGAGCTGGAAAAACCCAAAGAATGGAGTAGCCCGAAAAAGGTTAGAGAAAAGTGGGTTAATATCTATGACCCGAAGCTTGCCAAGAACCCTAAATCTCTCAGGGAGGCGGCTTGTGCAAGGTTATCGGCACCAAAGGCAGACCAAGCCACAACAAGTAGAGTCTGGCTTAGCGGCCTTCCACAATATATGATCCCGTTGGTGCACTTTTGCCTGGAGGTGGTTGACGCGGCTTTTCAGCGCTATAATCCACATACCCATTGCATTGAAGGTCACAATTTAAGGGTTCAGATCAGCCCAGAAGCCATCTGACATATGTTATGTATCCCTGACCCAAGCAGAAGAAAGGAGAATATCGAGCATTTCCGCCCAAGCAAGGGGGAAAAAATATGGAAAAGGATGAAAACCGGCTCCAATTTCTTGTTAGAAGAGACTAATAAGAAAGGTGTTGCATCCGCTAAGGCACCAAGTATTCCATTATCGCGTGGTTCATTTCGTGATGACCTCTAGGACCCCATATCCATGCTAGCATTTGTTTACGGCTGAGATTCTGATGAGAAGATCGAGGATTTTCAGCTGGGTCCCGCAATGCAGTTTCGCAAGCAGCATGAACTTTTCTGGTATGATTTTGCTCAGTTCATAGTTGAAGAAATGATACAGCAAATAGAGAATTATCATGTGGAAAAGAAATTTAGATTTCTTTCCTACTTGGTCCACATGTTCCTGCATCAGAATCCAGATTTCTTCGCTTGATTCCTTCCGCTATCAATTTTTGATGAGCAGAACAAAAGAAAGCCGGTGTCTACATGGACACCTTTTCTTTCCACATCATATGACTATTATGCCTTCGCGGACTATTTCATAGCCCCGGTTTTGAATGATTTGATCGGAGAAGGTGATATCATCCGGCTTAACACTGAGCAGACTGGGTTTCTGCAAAGCTACACCCCTGCCTATGACTGGTTCTTAGGCAAGGATTTCACAATCTTTCGAATGCGGGGTTTTATTGGTAAGCCTTTCTTTCTCCCGGCTTGTGTCACCGATAGAGTGCTTGTGCTGGAGGTTTTCCGACAGGTGTGTATCATCGATTTCATGTTTTGTAGCTACGAAAGTGTCAAGAGGAAGGGATTCTTCACTTACCCGAAGAGTTTCAAGTCGGTAACGCTAGTTAAAAAATAAGCACACAAGTTGCTAGGGGAGAAGCTAGCACAGCTAGGGTTGGTACTGGTAAATGATAAATTGGATTACAACCCTTTCAATGACCTGCCAGAGCCACATATGAAGGTTACCCATGTTCCCCGACCATACTGGGAGAAGCGTCGTAATAAGCAGACTAATAAAGATGAAGATTTTGTTGAATTAGCACAAATCCCTACGCTAGACACTAGGAGCCCATGGCACAAGTTTTACTTTCTAGTGGCCATGGCCAGGGACAACTTTCCGATAGAGCACACCATGTATAACAAGTTGAAGGTGGGCGAGGAATGGAGTGATGAAAAAATAAAGGCTTTCTGGAAATATCGCCAAGAAATAGCACAGTTGAAGGCTCCTTATAATCAGGTAAAGAACGACTAGGAATTTGAAAGATAGTGGGATGAAGGTCATCCCAACCCGATCTCTAGCGCTGACAGGAGCGAAGAGGCGGAGGGATCCGAGGAGTAGGAAGAAGAAACGACGGTATCATCCTCTTCTGCGCAAGGAGGCAATGTCTCCGAGCATGCCACCTATGTGGGCACTAATGTGCACTTTAATATATCAAGAGGTTCTTTTACACGCACATAGGCCGCTAAACCGGTCAAGCTAATGCCCCAGCAGAATGATCTGACTGCCGAGGTTAGTGAGTGTCTACTTGCGAAAAGGCAATGCACGGAAAGTGTTATCGAGACAGTTTCACATGAACCCACTGGAGGAGATGTGTCCGCTGCTAGTCAAATGCCAGAGTTTGCAGGCGAGTCACGAATGATCCTGGAGTCACCACCGACCAGTCAACAGGTACATTTCGCTCCTTCCTCTCTTACATCTCAATCTTTTGTATCCGCCCCTCCATCGGCCACTCTTTCCGTTGGTCCAAGGCCTCCACCCTCTGCTTCTGGTCCAGCTTATTCGGCTGGATTTGCCCAGTATTCGTAGGCCCAACCATTTATAATTACTCCTCCGAGCATGCTTACGCCTTCTGCTGCCGCTCATACTTTCCTCACCTCACTTTCAGAAAATGTTCCCCTTGTCGGCCCTCACTCTTTTTCCGCCATGCTCACTGATCCGTTTCCATTACAACAAGCCGATACCCAGTCAGCAACTATTCTCCCTGGGCCAATGAGCCTTACGACTGAATCTCCAATTCAGCCGTTGCAAATGTCTAGCCCCGCTGATAGCTCTCAGGCCAAGCTATGGAACGTACCACACTTTTCTCCACAAACGGTCACTCTCCAAAAGAAGCAGATGCGTGTGCCTATGAAAATTACCTATCCTTATGCTTTTCCCTCGGGTGTTCCTTTCACAGGTGGGCTGGTTTCATCACCAGCTGAGTTCATAGCATAGATAGATTATGGAAAGGAAGCGCGTGCAAATAGAATGAGGCGACGAAAGGTGAAGGATGACAATGCCCCCGCTGAACTGAGAGTATAGGCTTCGTATGATGAGGCTCGGCAAGAATTAAATTTTGCAACTATGTACCCAAGGATAAACAAGCCTCAGGGAGAAATGCAACCCGAGGACTATGAAATCTATGCTGTCGGACTTGACATGAGGGTAGCCCGGCCGCAAGATAAAGTCAAAGTCATGGAGGAGACACAACGGGTGGTCACTTCTGACTTCCTAAAAACTGATCGCCAGTTAAAGAAGAAGGACGAGCAGCTCAGAGTAGCCAAGGAAAGGGTGAGCTTTCTAGAGGCAAAAGAAAAATCTTTAGAAGCGGATATTGCCCGAATGACTGAGAGGGCGCTAACAGCAGAAAATGAGAGAAACAGACTTTAGGATGAAATTGCGAAGACCCAGGTTCCTGACCCCAGCCTAGTAAAGGAATTGCAGAGTCAAAACCTAGCAGCGCAGCAGAACCTGCGGTCGATGGAGGAGGAGCTTGAACGCTTTCGCCTTGAATACAGTCAGAAGATGGCAGAGAAGGGTGAGGAGTTGGAGCGCCTACAAGAGCAGTATCAACAAAGGGTACGGGAGAAAGAGGCCGAGTTCAAAAGCCTGAAGATTAAGTTAGAAGAGGAGCTTCGAGAGACGAAGGCTAAGCTAGAGGAAGAGCTCTGAGAGACAAAGGCTTCTCTGGAAGAGCAATTGGCTAACCACTCGTGAGCTGAATAAACTTGGAATAAAGAAATGAACAGTTATCCGGAGCAGTTGGCGTCCAAGAAAAAGAAGAAGGCTGAATTGGCCGAGGCCCTTATTTCAAGGGAAACATAAATTTCTTCGCTTAAAGCCTCTGGGTTACCTACCCATGTCCAACCTGATGTCATTCCGCTAGTTAGGCAATTATACATTTCTCACTGGGAGAAGGTCAAGACCTTCTGTCTAACTCTGCAGCCTACTCTCTGATTTATAGACAAGGCATCAAGACTCAATCAGGAGGCCCATGACATAATGGAGCAGTTCCCGCGTTTCATCCTAGAAAAAGTTCTTAAGGCAAGGGACTTGCTAAATAAGCTATACTCTGTCACAGATGAAATTCTTGCTGAGGCGGGCATCGAAGATCGGGACATTGTTGCTCAAGTTGCCAATAAATTCATCCATTGTCATTCTGCTTTCCAGCGCACTAAGGCAGCGGCGACTTTTCTGAGCAAGGCTCTTGATGACATACGGAGAGGTTTTCTTTAAGTTAGGCAAGCTGGGATTTCCATTCCCCTTTCTTGAGGATGGCTCCATTGCCACAACTGCACAGATCATGGAGGTTATTGAGCAAAAGGAGAACGACCCGGAGGCATTCAAAGAATTTGGCAGCTCCCCAACGGCGGCCAACATTGAGGCAATCATTCATCCACTCTCTCAGCTGCTTTTCCATATCCAAGCAAACGTCGGCCTACCTGAAGTGCTGCCTCACAAGGAAGCTATTGATCTTCGCGGGGCACAAGAGAATTTGCACAGCATGGCAAAGCCGTCCGAAAGTGAATGGTCGCCTTTGCAGGCTGCACTTTCTAAACTCTAATACCATTCGCCCTATGGATGAAGGCTTTGGTCTGTAGAACCAGAGAGTTTTTGGGTTCTTTGTTCCTTATCTGAAATGCCCCTGATAAGTCTCCAAAAGCTGTTTAAATAAAGTTTCAAACAGCTCCCTTCGGTTTCCTTTTGTAAATGTTCGTGTGCCGGCCTATGCATCGCCAGGTTTATTCAGTTCTCTGACGGGTTTTGATCTTCCCCTTTGCACATTTCTCACTTCGCAACTTCGGATAGCGGCTCCCCTTTCAGGTCCCAAAATGCTGCGCTAGGCGTCCACATGTCTTGCCTACAGAAATTTTTTTTTTCTGTTGCTTTGTATCCTCTTCGGGTTGCAAAAGCCTTCCACAAAAGCCAGCACTCCTAAGATTATCAGAGGGGCCCACATCTTGGTACGTGGCGGCATATCGCAGAATTTTTTTATAGAGATAAAATAAGCAGTTGCGGGCTACGAAATGCTTCTGCGACCTTCTTTATTTTTGGCGGGTCCTACCTTCTGCCATGTGGCGACTTTTCGCAGCCTTTCCAACACAGCAGGGAGCTAAACACAGCGGGCTGTGAAACGCTGCCAAGCGTCTTTCAGACTCAGTTCAGGAGGCTCTCTCCCCACTTTAGGAAAGACCTCCCCCCCTTGGACATGTGTCACTTCTTTGTAGTCTCTCAGCAGCAGTAAGAGGAATTCTCATTTAGGCCACGACGGGCTGTCACGTGCCTTATACTGATCATCAAAGCAGGCGATCGGCTAGCTGAGCAATATATTGTTATCAAGTGCTACTCGTCTTGCTTTTCCAAAGCGGTGGATGGTGCTTGTCACCTCAAAGCTTGGCTGGGGCCTTTGCCATCATTACAAAGGGGCGCGCCTGCACATGAATATCCAGATGTCGCGTTGTAACTCGTTGCCATTGTAACGGCATGGGGAATCTTTTGATTCTGGCATCATTGCAGGGGATTGGGAGATCTTTTCTGTTACAGCGTTCCAAAGCAGTGGGAGTTTTCCTCTCCAGCTATATATACTCTCTCCGTTAACGAGAGAGGGGTCCGAAATTCCAAGGGAAAAAAGGTCCAACGATAGATTGATCCAAGAGTTTTTAGGAAAAATGATACTAGTTATAGCAAGAGACACCAGGCCTCTCTTATATGTTTTATGTGCAAGAAACTTTCAGACTGTGCCAAGTGTTCGGCCTTTCTGTTTTTCATGTATTGATTAAACTATAAACTGTTCTTTTATTGTCTTAAGCATTTCATTTAATAGAACTTTTATATATTGAATGCAAGCTTGCTTATCTAAATCATGTCTAAATGACTCTTCTTGATAGTAAGGATGCATGCGATACTATTTTATGTTAATAAATGAATTGTTTACGCTATACCTTTAAGTCTCTGACATTTTAGAACATAATAACACCATTCAGGCCCCTAAATCTATGATTTATCGTGCCCATTAGCATATTTTGGCGCATCGCCTTAGATTAGACTTTGTTTCATCATATCCGTTTCCTTTCCCTTTTTCAAAAAACTATTATAGAAGAAGCCGACTTCTTTAAAATCCGGAGGTCACTCAGTTTGGCACAAAGGGGTCCCCCTTGAACTGAGTTTCCCATAAGGCATTGTTACCTTGTCATTTTTTAGCATCAACAGTTAGTATTGGTGAATTGTGGGGAGGATGCAAAAAGCATGTAGACGGATTCAGAGACATTGAAAATGACTTTTTCATCATCTAATTCCCAATTAGATTCTATCCAATATTCTCCTTCACTTGACTCATACTCATTGTCAAAATAAGGGACAAAAGAACTATCATTGTGGTCAGCAGTGTCATGTGACAACTCAAATGAATCCTGGTGACGGTCATTAAGCTCAGATGGCTGGGAAGATAAGTTAGGTGTATGGTTAATAGGACTGGAAGATGATTCAAGTTTGTCATTGTTCCTTGAGTCAAAGAGTCTATCCCAAATTTCTCTTTTCTTTTGGATCTTTGGATTAACATTTGTGTCAATTTTAAATGTTTTCCAAAATATTTGTTCAGAGGTAAATTCTCCTAGTTCAAGGAAAATGTCATCAAGGAAATAGTCACTCAGGGATCATTGGGAGCCAAATTCCCATTCATGGGAGTCAATTTTGGCGAGGGATTACTCAATAGTCTCGACACTTTCCGAAGCATTCACACTCTCACTCGAAAGTTCATTAGTACGTCGATCGTCAAGTTCAGGTAGCCCATACCCTAACCCAAGATACTTTGGTTGTTTGGAATGTTCTATGGGTTCTCTTTGTCTAGTTTTATTTTTTCCAAGACCACTAGTTCCATCGTAGCCTTTAGCCTTCATCATGTCATATCCTTTGCCATATATATTAACTAGTAATGGAGGTAGGTCTTCCATTTCTTTATAAATCCATCCTTTTATGTCGGTAATGTCTTCATTGTTCATGTCTCCCCATTTTATGAAAACTATTTTTGGCGGAACCTTAAAAATTTCTTTAGGTTCCATTTTGAAGCACAACCGACCATAGACCTCGAGAGATTGTGGTATTGTTGTGATGTTATATGCCATATTCAGTTTAAATTATCCATATTATAGGTTATGGATCTTAACAATAGACTTGGCCTTAGGAAGTGCGGAAGATGGCATGGCAGAAGATATGGATGGAGTGGACGTGGATGATGATGTGAGTGTGGATGGGTCAATGAACTTGGAAGAAGAAGATCCAAGAGCTTCTCATTTGATGGGTACTTGATGTTTGAAAATACTCCTTAGATTGGTACAATACAAAAAAGGGTCAGGGTCTCCATGTATGGTGATTTATGTGTCGTCAAAGGGAAATTTTAGGCATTGGTGGTAGGTGGATGGGACAAATTTTAGGGCAGGAATCCAAGGTCAGCCAAGCAAGGTGTTATAAGGTAATTCAAGATCTAGGACTTGGAAAGTTGTGTCTACAATGACTGGTCCAACTTTGATGGAAAGAGTGATCACACAACGAGAGGAACGTTCCTCGTCATCATATGCTTTTATGACTATGCTCTTTGTGTCATCTATGAAAGCATTAAAAAAATCCCAGAGCCTTAACCAGTTTTAAGGAGCATATATTTAGTCCCGCTCTGCCATCTACTAAGACTCATTTGACCTTATGCTTATTGATAAAAACCGTAATGTGTAATGCGTCATTATGGTTGGACTTTGGTGATGAATAATCTTGGTCTAAAAATGTTACATGATGGGGTGTAGTGGGATAACCCACCATGGCCTCAAATTGGATGACATCAATGTCCTGAGGGACAATAGACTCTTGCAAGGTTTTGTCAAGTATATCCTTATGCGCAGGAAAAATGTAAAGCAACTCGAGTATGGATATTTGCGCAGGGGTTTTTCCTAGTTGGTCAATGAGGTTAAACTAACTCTTAGGTTGGGACTGCTTTGCCGATGGGCTTGATTGTGGTTGTTTTGCGGATGGACCGAGTATTGTAATTTTTGGTTGCTGAGGAGGTGGACCAGCTATGATGATTTTTCCATGTCGCCTAGTAGGATTGCATTCATGTTCTCTTTTGACAGTGATGGTATTGACATATTCATCATCAGTTTGAACATTATTAATGATGGTTCCTCTTGAATAATCAAATGTAGCGCGAGCATAATTGGCTTGATTGTTATTAGTCTTTGGACTTGATGTGGAGACTTTATTAGAACCATGGTCTTACAGTGGGTTCTTGTGAATGGTATGATCTGCATTGGATGCAAATTGTGGCCCACCCACTTCAATTACACAATTTTCAATGAGGTTTTGAACAATGTTTCTTAGTTGCTGAGAAGAAGATGTTTTATGCCCTTTAGCCCGATGGTAATCACAAAAAGTGTTATCGTCCCACCATGATGGTTTAAACTACCCTAGATCATATGGCTTAGGGTCCTCAAGTGTGATGAGACCATTTTGAAGGAGCTTCTTAAGGACATCCTCAATTGGCTCTCCCAAAGTGGTGTATGTTCGTCTTTTCAAAAAATATCTTGTCTGGCAGGGTTGTCCTTGACTTTGACTGTTTTGACCATCTTCATTATTGACGAGGGGTGTTAGTATTGTTGTTGGTTTTTTTTGTGGTTGAGCTCCTTTAAGAGCAAGCATTGGTCCCATTGTGCTCATAGTCTTGGCATCAATAACACCGTCATTGGTAACATGTTTATTTTTGACCCAATACTTATTTTTGTCGACGGGCGGATTTGTGTTTGTGTTTTTAGAACCATATTTTAATTCCCCTTTAGCAATGAGGTATTTCTCAACTTGGACACCTTTTTCGACTAGGTTTGTGAAGGTTGTGCAACAATGAACTTGCAATCCATATTTCAATGGGCCTGGGAGTGTTTGAACAAACATGTCAACCTTTTTCTTTCTCAGGTATGTCAATGTGACAATGACTTGCTAGACTTCTCCATCTTTGGAAGAATGGGATAAATGTTTCACCAACATCTTCTTGTGTAAGATTGCATAAGCTAGTGATGGAAGTGTCCATGTCAATGTTATACACATAATTTTTTACAAATTTTCCTTTAAGTTCATCCCATGTTTTTATCCCTTTTAGAGTGGAAAACCATTCAAGTGTAGGTCCTGTAAGACTCTTAGAGAAAAGTCTCATCAAGTAAGTTTGTTCATAGGAAATTTCCATACAGTTGGTTGTGAATTCTTGAATGTGTTCAACAAGATTTGTCTTGCCCTTGTATTTGGTAAAATGTGGTGCCACATATCCAGGAGGGAATGGTGGCATGTACAAATTTGTGTCAAAAGGGTATAAGCATAGGTCATATGACATGTGTGACTTCTTGTTGGATGCTTGCATGTTTTCTACGGTCATTTGTAAGTGAGCCACTTGAGCTGTCAAGGCATCGATTATGGGATTATTTGTTGCATCACATATGGGAGTGATAGGTATCCTATTGGTCCCCATTTGTTGTGAAAAAATGTTGGTGTTTTGTTGTGGGATGTGTTGTTGCGAGATGTATGATTTTTTTTGGTTCATATGTCATTGGTATTGAGAATTTTGATTAGGGACTTGTTGATGAGTGTGAATATGTGATGAATATGTCAAAATATGCCGTCCAACCATTTGAGTCGAGATTTGTGGAATATTTTGACCATGAATATTTTGGTGTCCAAATGTTGTCATGTGTTGCGTATTTGGATTGCCTTGTCCAAATTGTTGGAATTGTCCATGGGCAATGTTCATGTTTTTCCCTCGGGAAGTATTGGTATTAAATTGTGATGATGGGTTAACATTTGGTTGTGGTCCTCGAACAAAGACACGTTGTTTACTTCCTCCAAAGGAATTGAATGAGGTACCCATGAAAGGATTTGACGATGAGGTACCCATGGCACTAGATGAAGCTCCAAATAGACAATTTGAAGAGCTTTCCCCCATTGATGAGGACCCAAAGGTGGCACCATCCGATTGCGACGATATTGTTGATATTGCTGGAATTGATTGTGTTATGGCTTGTGACATGGTTGTTTCCCCTCCAACGGATGTTGCATTGATTGAATTGAAGTTGTTTTGATTGTTTGTGTCATTGGAGGTGGAATTAATGGTACTTGTGGAAATTTGTGAGGTAACACCACCGGAAGTGTTGCTTGTATTGTTTTGAGGTTGACCAGTGTTGGGTACATTGTTTGTATTGTTGAAATTATGGTCGGGTGATGTTGGTCTCAAAGTGTTAATGTAAAAGCCATGTGGTAACTTAACCCTTTGGTCTAAGAGCATGGCAAGATATCTTTGAGGGTCATTTAAGACTAAGTCTTCTACAAAGGAGGCTATGTCAGGATTTTGCATTGCAACTTCTAAATCTTTTGCGCATACTCATCCATGTTGGTCTCTTTGCATGAATGGTTCAAAAGGATTTCATGATGAAGATGGCATGTTCATGGAAGATTATATGTTCATGTTGCTAAATGGGTCAGAAAAAGTATAGTTTTGGTTCATGTCATAAGTGTTATTGTTGATGTTGGGATTGGAATCTTGTCCAAAGTTTTTCATTTGTCTTCTCTTTCTTTGAAGCCTAGTTTCCACCATAAAAGGGAATTTCTCAAATGAGGATGATGAGAATGACAACTAAATGTAAGGATGACATTAGCCTATGTTTTTGTCTTTTGATAAAGGATGACAATGCAAGACTATGTTTTTGGATTTTTGATAAGGGATGCAATATGACAATGTTATCTAAATGAAATGACTAATGCCAAAGGACAATGAAGACTAGGATGACAAGTTATGACACTAATTTTTGTGTATTTTTGGAGGATGTTAATGCAAGGCGATAAAATTGTCAAGAAATGATGTCAAATGCCAAGGTGATAATGAGGACAAATATGAAAATGATGACTAAGGAAATGACCAATTGCCAAGTCTATATGCCAAATGAGGACTATGATGAAATTTATGACAATATTTTTGGATTTTAAGGATAAGATATGCAAGGTGAGGACTAAAATGATTTGAATGTCTAAAGTATGCAAATGCAGAGGTCTAAATGATTTGGAAGAAGGTTGCTTAACCACCCTATGCTTGATCTATGTCTCAATTTTGGAATATCAAAGGACTTGTTTGAAGGACTAAATGATAAGGACAAAATGACAAGTGAGGTTTCCTAACTAGAATTTTGAGTTGGAAGGTCTCACAAAAGGACAATGACTAAAGAAGATAATGATGACAAAGTCTAATGATAACCTACTTTTGAAAGTCAAGATTTTGCAAAGTATGGTAAGGTTATCCTAATCCAAAATATGCAAGTGAAATGAGGACCTAAGTGTTGGTTTATGACTGAAAATGAAAATGGTGAGGCCTAATGAGGAGACTAAAATTTTCCAAGATGACCCTATGGTAAGATGCAAGTTAAAGTGTGCAAGAAATGAGAAATTTAAGCAATTTTCTAATCTGGTTTTGACAGAATGCTTCTGGAAAAAGATGTTTATGGAAAATTTGGACAAGTTTGAATTTAGTTTCTAGTATGTGATAGAGTCTTGTTTTTGTTAGGCGAATGCATCGTTCCATGTCATAGATGTGTCGTAGTATAGCAGATGCATCTTGGTTTCAACAAATGCGGCTCAGTATTATGAATGCAGCTTTGTGACAAGCAAATGCAATGTGAGACAAGAAAATGTGGTGTTTTGCAAGGTGAATATAGTACAATAGAGAGAATGTGGTATTTTGTGAGGAAAATGTGGTACAATAGAGTGAATGCGGTGTTCTACAAGGCGAATGCAGTACATAAAGCAAAAATTCTGATTTGTTTGAAATTTTGGTCAAAATTCTAAATTGTTTGGGGTTGACTGTTTGTTTCGAGATCTGAAAGTGATGTCTTGTTTTGTTTGAATGTCTGAAAACACTTGGTAAACACAATATTTTGTCTTTTGAAAGAAGCACAATGAATACAAGCACAATCCTAGGTTAGGCCAGGACAATATTCGCTAAATTCCACGTGGGTTTCCCCAACCGCACTTATTCTTAGCGTGTGAATCCAGAAGCTTGGCTGTATAGGCTCCCTCTTATAGTGTACTACTTCTTAGGCCAACCAAGCTTCCAAACCCCATAAATCTCCTATGGTAGGTTGACCACCTCTACTAAGAACTACAAGAATGTGGATGCCTTCACAATGACTGTTGTTGCTCTAGAAAATAGAAGGATTTTCGTTACTACGCATAGGTGTTTACTTTGGGACCCCTGTTCAAGTGGCCATACATGGGACACAAGATTAAGCTTTGTTTAGGATGAACTAAAACCTGTAGAGGTTACACTCAATAGGGTTTTTGGGAGTGTTACTTGGTCCGTATGACACATCCGCACTTGTAATCTTAGGTTTTCCCTTAGGATTCAAATTTATATACTGGTCGAGGGTAGCTTGGACAAAGAGCTCCATTTCTAGTTTGAGTTACCTTTGGGTGAGTACTTTTTCCCATCAAGGAAGGCCCAAATTCTAGAGTCAATAACTGTTTCTCTTACACCTAGGATTGCACAAGTGCCCAAGGGGAGAGGATACTTCAATTATTGAATCAAGGTAAACACAAAAATGGATGGGTTTGGTTTTCTGATCACCTAGTTTGTACAAGGTGAAAGCATAATCACCTACTACCCCAAACACAATCAAACAAAGGAAAAACAAAGTTCTTTTTAGTGCACCAATTGAAGTGTTTTCTAATCTAGAAATCAATAAGCACAATGTTTCAAAAATGATAGCCTTGGACAATCAAACCTACAAGACCACAAATTAGTAGTTTCACAAAGAAGATGTATTGGACCCACGAAAGACTCAAAGTCACATGCTACAATAACTCATTAGTAACGAGAAAATTCCTAAACTATAGATTGTAGAAAGGAAAAGTAGAATTCAAAAAGAAATGAAGTCAAATCTGGAAAAACCCGAGAGCAAAAGTTTACCAGATGAATGTGTCACAACAAAGTGATCTCGCCGTTCTGTACAACGAATGTGGCTCGACTCTGTGTTCTAGAAATTCTTAGACAAATGTGAGTCAGTTCTGCGTTCTAGAATTTGACAGATAAATGTGGAGATTTGCAAGTCAAATGCTTTGTGACTGAGAAAATGTGTCACTATGCAAAGAGTATGCATTGCAATAAAGTGAATGCATCACAAAATATCATATGCATCATTCTACAAAGAAAATGTGTTGCAACCGTACTTGTACCTACAAAACAAAAAAATGTCGTACGAAAAAACAAAATGTGTGATTTTGGCATCAGGTTCACCAATGTGACTATGAGAATTTTCCTAGGGTCAGCAAATTCAAAGCATTAACATAAAAACCCAAAACAATAATGGAGTGCAAAGGAAAAACATGAAAACAAGTGAAACAATCTCACCAAAATGTCTTCATTCTCCATGGCTGACCTCCATTACACCTTCTCAACTTGCTGCAAATATGATGTTTCCCTCAGATTTGTGATTGGCCATCTAATGACAATGACAAGCCCTAAGTAAATGTTGAAGGATTTGAGATGAGAACATACAATAATAAGCTACAATGCAAGTAATAAGCATCTAAACTATGTCTAAATTATGCCAAATGAGATGTAAGTATGCCTATGACAAGATGAAAATAGTGCATGAGGTTGCAAGATGACATGAGATGACAAAACAAGATTGCATGAGATGTACAAAAGAGACCAAAATTTCCATTTTATAGAAAATGCAATTTTGAGTGAATGACCAAGATCAAAAGTTGACAAATGCCCTAGAATCAATGGGCAAGATTCAATTTAACAACCCACAATTAGGGTTAGGGAAACATTAGGTCAAATTCAAAATGAATGGATATGATTGATTTTTAGAAAATCAAATCAAGGGTTAACAATTCATGTGACAAGAGATAAAATTGGCATAGAAAAAGAGGTGGCTGGAAAATCAAATATTAAATGGAAATTATTTAATTTTTTGAGGAAAAAGACTATTTTGAATTAAAAATTATTTTAATTCAAAAGGTGGTGATCGCATGATAGTAAATAATTAATTTAAATTATTTACTAAAAGAGGGAAATGTCAAATAAGATAATTAAATAATTAAAGATAATTATTTAATTTGAGAAGGTGACCAATAATTAAATAAATTTAAGAATTTATTTAATTATAAGAAGACTTAAGAATTAGTGACGTATTAAATAAATAAACATAATTTATTTATTTAATAATTAGGAAGACATAAAGAATAAAGATAATTAAATAAATTAAGAAATTTATTTAATTATGGGAAGACTTTAGACAATTAGTGACGTATTAAATAAATAAATAAAATTTACTTATTCAATAATCAGGAGGACATAAAAAATGACATGAATTAATTAAATAATTATGAATTATTTAATTAATAGTCAGAAGTGGACCAAGGACATAATTAAAAATTCTTAATTATGCTAGGAAAAAAAAATGGAAAATAGAGCTTGCAGGCCTAAGTCATTTTTATGTGTCTACAAATTGATGAAATGAGGAGACACCTTCTCCTATTTATACAAGCTAGGCAACCCTTCATCTATTGCCAACCTTGGACAAGTATAATTGTTAATATAACATGAGGCCAACCTACCTTAGGTATATTATATTTAAAGAAAAATATATCCCTAAGCTACACAACACTAACAGGAAGGAAGGTCTATCTTGTAAGCATTAGCATAAAACTTTCTGAGAACCTCACAAGGACCGATCTTAATTTTTAGTTTGTTGTATTCCCCCTTTAGAAATATATCCTTATTGAGATGAGCCAAAACAAGATAACCAACATAAAAATGTACTTCTCTTCTCTTCTTATTAGTGCATAATTATTGTACTATTGGTTTCTTCCCTCAATTTGCAATTTTACCTCTTCATGAAGGTCATGGATAACTTTGGAAAAGTGATCTCCATCTGCACCTCTCCTTTCTAAATTACCAAGACCCCTGAGTTCAAATATACCCCTTGGATTCATACCATAGACAATATAGAATGGGCTCAAACTTGTACACTTATTTGGAGAATCATTATATGCAAACTTAGCCTATGCTAAAACCATATCCCAGTTATCTAGTGTGTTTCCAACAAGACACCTCAACATATTATCCAAAATTTTGTTGACTAATTTTGTTTGAACATCCATTTGGGGATGGTAAGCTATGTTGAAATTGATATGTGTTCCCAACTTCTTCCAAAGTGTTCTCCAAAAGTGACCCATAAACTTAGTGTCTCTATCAAATATTATACTTTTGGTTATACCATGCAATCTCACCACTTCTTTGAAAAACAAGTTAGCTATATTTATTGCATCACTAGTCTTCTTGTAAGGAATGGGATGAACCATTTTTTAGAACCTATCCACAATTGGAAAATGGAATCATTACCTCTTTGAGTTCTAGGAAATCCTACTACAAAATCCATACTTATAGAATCCCATGGTCTATGTGGCACAAGTAGTGGTTGGTACAAACTAGTTTTTTGACTACTTCCCTTTGCATTCTAGCATGCCCTATTAGAACACATTTGTCATTGTGGCAAAAGATTGAAATTTTAACGCTTGATACAAATGCTAGAGATAAATGGATCCATAGGAGGTGGTTAGTCCATGTCCTGAATCCGAAGGGATACGCTAGCAATTCGTCCAAAATCCCCCCCTTACTGTTACTCAAGGGGATTTGAACTTGTGACCCGACTCTAATACCATTTGTTGGAACATGTTTGTTGTTGTGCCAAAATATTGACATTTTAACGCTCAATATAAATGCTAGAGATAAATGGATCCAAGGGAGGTGATTAGTCCATGTCTCAAAACTGAAGGGAGACACTAGCAATTAGTCCAAATTACTCTACATCTCTCCACATGCCTCTTCACATTCACCTACATTTGTGGCCAATAATAGTGTGTACTCAGTTGTAGGTAAGTTTTATCTTGTCTAAAATGTACTGCCAAGCTACCACAATGGTTCTCCTTCAAGATATTCTCTCTCATTAACCCCCTAAGGATGCAAAATTTATTACCTTTTAACAAAAAACCCTCTTGCAATAAAATTAGTCCAAGGTCCTCTATCTCTGCTAATAGGAATGTTGCAAGCTTCATATGTATCCTTGAAATCTAGATCAATTATATATGTCTTTCAAGCTCTCAAACTCAACATTGTTTTCATGAATCTCCTATAACAATAAACTTATTCTACTTAACACATCAACAACCTTGTTTGCTTTCCCACTCTTATGTTTCAACACAAAATTAAAACTCTGAAGGTACTCCACCCACTTTTCATGCCTTTTATTCAACTTGTGATAGTTGTTAATAAACTAGAGTGTGTGGTTTTTTATTAAAACAACAAACTCCTTAGGAAGCAAGTAGTGCATCCACTTATTCAAGGATTGTACCAATACTTAAAATTCAATTTCATAACCTGAATATTTCTTCTTAGCATCATTTAATTTTTCTCTAAAACAAGCAAATGGTCTACCTTATTGACTTAGAACAATCCCTATTGCTAAGCCACTAGCATCACATTCCACTTGAAAGACTTTATTAAAATTAGGTAGCACAAGTATAGGTTGTTCAATCACCCTCTTTTTTAAATTTTAACATATTTTAGATTCTTGAGTCCATTCAAACTACTTTTTGTGTCCTTTTATAGTGTCAAGTATAGAAGCAACTATAAAGCTAATTTTTTTGATAAACTTTCTATAAAACTAGGAAGTCCATGAAAACTTCTTACCTCATAAATACTCCTAGGTTTTAGCCAATCAAAAATTTCCTTAACCTTCTCCTTTTCCATCTTCAACCCCTCTTTGGATACCACCAAATCCAAGTAGACTAGTCAGTCTTCATAAAGGTACACTTCTTGATGTTTTTCAACAACTTCTCCTCATGCAACCGTGTCATATCCAACCTTAAGTGTTGTAGGTGTTCCTCCTTAGACTTACTAAAAATAAGTATATCATCTAAATAAACTATCACAAACTTCCCCAGGAATGGTTTAAAGACTTCATTCATAAGTCTCATAAAATTACTAGGTGCATTTGTAAGCCCAAAAGGGAAAAACCAACCATTCATAAATACCATCATTAGTCTTAAATGTTGTTTTCCATTCATCCCTAGGTATAAATATAACCACTCAAACAATCCATTAAATACTCCATTCTTGGAATAGGAAACCTATATCTAATGGTAATATTATTAATTTATTTGGTGTTCATACACATTCTCCAACCACCTTCTTTCTTGGGCACTAGGATTTTTGGTACAAAAGAAGGGATAAGACTCTTCCTTATCAATCATTTTTTAGTAACATTGAACGCAACTCATTAGGAAAATTGGCTACCATAATATCCATATGTTCTTTCACTATGTCATGTATCTCATTCGATAAGTCGTCCAAATTAATAGAGGTAAGTACAACCTTAGGCTTGAGTACCAATGCATATCCCACTTCTTCTTTCTTCATATCATGTAAAAATTCTTTGCCACTCACCAGCATAACCCTGCTACTACTGTTGCTCTTATTGTCCACTTCTCCTTTCAAAGGTAACAGTGTATGTTTTTTACCATCCTTCTGAAAAGTGTAAGTGTTTTTTCTTCCATCACGTATTCCTCTCTTGTCAAATTTCCAATTCCTACCAAGAAGCACATGGAAAACATCCATGGGAATAATATCACACATAACAATGTCCTTATAACTACCTATTTGAAACTCTACCGAGGCCTACTCATCTACCAATAACTAACGCCCTTTTTGTAGCCAAAAAAATTGATATGGATTAGGATGTTTGATTTTAGTAAGACCTAGCTTGTCCACTATTTCAATTAACACAATATTATCAATAATACCATTGTCAATAATAAATTTGCAACACTTACCTTTATCCTTGCAATTGGTCTTGAATAAGGCTCTCCTTTTCACAGGTTCTTGACTCTCCTCAGGTGGCTTCAACAATACTTACTTGAACAAAAAAGAATCTCTCTCAAGTTCTTCTAGGTGATGAGTAGGTGATCCCACACTCTCTTGGTCTACTTGTACAATTTGATTATTTTTCCCAGGCCTTGTGTGGCCTTCTTGTTGGTTCTCAGTTGTGATCATATGGTTTTTCCTTGATGACAAAATCCCTTTCTGTTGATTCTACTTGTTGACAGTTTCAGATTGGTTTCTCATGCTTTATCTTGGTACAATTTTGTCTATATGGTTTACATGTCTTGGCATTCAGTGGACAGTTTACATTCATAATTTTAATATCTTATGGTACTGTTCAGTTTGAGCTTCATGTAGTCTCAGGTTATCTTTTGTACATTATTTCGGTGACAAGAAAGAAAATATCGGCATGAGAATTCCAAGGTCTCCCCGATCCTTTTTTTCTGATAAATGTCTGTGTTTCCTATCAGCAAGACGTTTCTGATGTCATGACGATTGGATTTTACTTATAGGTAGCTTTCAGCAGGACTTCTCCATTATTTCAGCGACAGAAAAGGATCATATCGACATGAGCTATACCATCAAAATGATGTCTTAGCGAACTTATCATGTCTCCCCGACCGACAATAAAGGGTGCTCTTCAGCGAGAGGTTTTTCTTCATTGAAATGTCTTGGCGAACTTACTTTAGTCTTACCAATCACCGATGGAAAAAATTGCATATCGGCAGGAGGTCTCAGCTTCGGTGTAATGTCATAGCGAACCCGTTAGGTCTTGCCGACTAAGTCTTATGAGGGGCTTTCAGCGAGAGGTTGGTATTGTCTCAGCGACTCAGAGTGGAGAAATATTTTCAGTATGACATAGTGTGCTCTCTGAGAGGTCTCCCCGACATTGATATGTCTCAGCGATGCATAAAATAAAAGGAACATTTCAGTATGACTCATGTGCAATGAAGAAAGGTCTTGGTGAGTTTGTTTTCTTATACTAACTGACAACATAAAGGTATACATCTCAGTAAGAGTTAGGGTTTTCGGTGTGAGGTCTCGGTGAGTGACCTTCGGTCTCACCGATGGAACACAAAAGGACCTTGTCGGCATAGGATCTGACTTGCCTCAGCGACACACAAGATGGTGGGTGACTTTTGGTATAACAAAGTATTATCTATATGAGGTCTCCCCAAGAGCGATATGTCTCGGCGAACATGAATGATCATGTGGGCTTTCGGTAAGACACAGGATGCTCTACGAGAAGTCTCCCCAATTTTGAATTGTCTCAGCAACACCAGATGAAAGGATGACTTTCAGTAAAACAAAGCATTATCTATGAAACGTCTCCCCGATAGCAGAATGTCACAGTGACACATAAGAGATAAAAGGGCTTTCAGTGGAACATTATGTGGTCTGCGAGAGGTCTTCCCGACATCACTGGGTCATGGCAAAAGCAAATGAGGAAAAGGAAACACAACTCGCATAAGATCATAGCAAAACACAAAGAACACGGGGCGACTGATAGCATTATAATTTCCTTCAACATACTTATGGGGTTGTCTCATCGAATGATTAACAAAAACTCTGTCATTGTGTCCGACATGTGAATTTCTAAATATAGTTGCAAGTTGACATCATTGGTTGGCATCGAATCTCTGGTATTTATGCATTTCATGCTGCACATACTGGTTTATATTCACCATTTTTAGAATTTCTCTGTGCATCTCAGTTACTAATGCGGCAAATGATGCCCTGACAGAGTATTGCTATTCATGCATTAGAGGTTATGATTTACTGTGGTGGGTAGTCGTGCTTTTTAAGCAGTGAAATGATCTCATACGTTTCAGATTTTTTGAGGATGGCTCTTAGCTGAGTAAAACAACTCTTGTATTGGAAAATTAATTTCACTTTGACTAATAATCTTGCTGGGTACAAGATGAAGAATTCTATGTAAAAAGCTTTGTTAACTTCAGTCTGAATCTTTTTAGTTTGGTTGTTCAACCGTTACTCCTGAAGACAGTTACTTTTTTGACATCTTTTTTTTTGAAAATAGAAAGGAAGTTTCAGCTCTCCTTTGACCTCGAATCTCTTTGAAGACTACACACTGGAAAAGATGTATAAAACACAGTGTTGTGAATACTGAAAAACTACTGGATAGAAATTCTGAGACAGTTATTTTGGCTGTATCAAGAGATGTATTGGAAAACTCTGTAATACAAAATTTGGAAAACATGATGCATAATAGAGTTGTAATTCTTTTCTATTTAATATTTTAAGGATTCAAAGAGTTGGATTCTTAGGGTATTAGGTAGATAAGAGTGTTGAGTTTCTTGAGCTTACTAGAAAATAGAGATCATCTGATATTATTATTGTTTTGAAAATAATTCGAGGGGTTGGTGCTCCTTGAAATTGGTGTTTCAATTTGAGGGGTTGGTGCTCCTTGAAATTGGTGTTTCAAAATGAGGGGTTGGTGCTCCTTGATTTGGTGCTTAGAAATTAGCCTATAAGGCATTGTTAATAGTGGTTTTTGAAGATTAAGCCTGTAAGGCAGTTTAGGAGTGGTTTTTCTACCCCAGGAGGGTTTTCCACTCAAAAAATCCTTTGTCTTATGGTCTCTTTGTTTTGATGTCATAATGTTTCTTGATTGTGATAATTTTTATTAGTCTGAACCTTTTTGAATGATAGTTCCTTCATATCTACAAATATTTAGTTCAAATATCTTGCACAAGTCATTGCTAAAGAGTCTAATTCAAAAGGGAGCTTAAAAGTTCTCATTTGATTCATTGCTCAAGAATAGTTATAATTTTCTGAAGGTGTTTGTTGTCTCAATACCTTTCTTGTCTTTAAAGCTGCATTCAAATCAATTGTTTAAGAAGTGAGTCAATAATGTTGATCATCATTTGCACAGTCTTCTGAGTTGCACCTGCACTGTCATCATGCTTTGATTGTTAATCAATGTCAGCCATAACTATTTTGGAAAATGCAAGATATCTCACTCAAATCACATTTTCATAAGTTGTCTAATAGACTGAGTTAATGTTGTCATATCTTTGTGCTTTCAAAAGTGATTACTTTACTCTAATGTTGAAAGAAAAGGAAATCAGAATTAAAAATCTTGGTCGAAGTTGAAAAAGTTGACACTGATTCACCCCCCCCTCTCAGTGTCTGTCCATAACTCCAACACTTCTTGTGGAAATTTAGAACACTCCCAACCTTTGTGACCATACTTTTTACACTTAAAACATGTGCCTAGAAAGCCTCTTCCTCTTCCTTGGTAACCTCCTCTTTCAAATGGTCTTCCTCTTTTATTTTAGAAACCTACCCTATCTAAACTGGCTTGTCCATTGGAAGTGCTTGCTTCTTCACTTTGATTGTGTTGTCCTTTATTAGAGTGGTGTCCTCTTCCTCTCGCTCCTCTTCCTCTTCCTCTTCCTCTTCCTTGCCAATTTTTCTCTCTCATAAGCTTCTCCTCTGCTTTAATGGTAAATTGATAGGCTTCCTTAAGAGTTCTAGAGGACAAAAGACTAAATTAATCTTTCAAATTGTATCTCAATCCATTGAGGCATCTAGCTACATTCTCCATATCTTCTTTGCTATGCCCCAACTAGATCACAAGTTTATATATCTCCTCTATATGTTATTTCACACTCATTTCTTTCTATTTGAGATTTTGTAACCTTTTGAACATGATAGTTTTCTAGTCTCCTGGAAGGAATTTAGCTTTCAATTTGGAAACCATTCTATCCCAAGAGGTTATCTTCTCCTTTTTTTTCTTTCTTCTTTTCGACTGAACATAATCCCACCACATAGCAACATGACCTTTGAGTCTTGTACAGGAAAATTTGATTTGTTTCTCCTCTACCATTTCTTTATACTCAAAGTAATTATCAAGCTTATTAATCCAATTAATGAGTTCCTCTTCATTAAGGCTTCCTAAGCAAGTGGAAACCTCTATCTTTGGCTTGGCTCTAATCCCCATGACTACTTTCAGTAACCTTATTTCAACCCCATCATTTTATTCTTCTTCTTTGTGAACCACCTCTTCTTCATCCTCACATCACTGGTAGGTAATCCTCTCCTCTATGCTTTGTCCATGACATCCATCCTTTTCATAAGGTTCTACAATAATTCAATAATCCCTTGATCTACACCCCTTCTAGGAGCTCCTATGGCACCTCCTCTTGTCATTCTTTTGGGTGGCATCTTGCCCAATCTTACCTTGCCTAATCTCTTGCTACTATGATACCAAAAATGATGGCACTAATTACAATAAAAACTATCTTTGTTTTGTTTTATTTCAATTTTCAAACTATGATCATATAGGTATATCGAGTTGAGAATGCAATACCAAAAACTTAAACTTAGTATTCAATAAGAATAGAGACAACACTCTACCTTATGCAAGGGAAATTGGAGCATTTAAATCTTACACAATCTTACACAACAATAAAGTAATGTGTGCACAACAAACTATGTACCATGACCAATACCACAAATTTATTAGAAGAAAAAATAAAGGAAAAATTACACAACAAACTACTTTATTAGTGATGAACACCATAGTTGGAATGAAACATGAAGGTAGTGATACGTGGAAAGCAACACTATGCAATATGTGTTGTTCATTTGTAGGTTTCAACTGTACAAGAAAAGGCCAATCCTATGTTCCTTCATCTTCTTATTTGTTCTACCTTCTTTTTCCCTACTCTTCGACCCCTTAAAAATACTTCCTTCTATGCCTCCTATAACTACCTCTTTCTTCTTACGCTAACCCTCCACCCAAACCTATTGATTCTCTTTTCTTTTCTCTTCAAAAATAAATTCTATAACCATTTTATTTTCCTTTTCTCTACCACGGTGGATATGTGACTAATTTTATTTTTCATGTACCACTTACCATGAATTCTAGAGATTAATCCAAGGCCTAGCACAACAATTTTCTGCTATACAATTTCCCTGCTGTTTCAAAACAAAAAATTGGCACAAGGGCCCACAAACCAAAAACACCACAGAAAAAATAACAACAAAAATCTCAAAAGGTACGATGCTCTTGCATCACCTCTTGGCATATTTTCTACTTTAGTGTGATTTTTAGTGTAAGTTCATACTCTCACTAATGTTAGATTTAGTTGTAAAGCCATCAAAGATCAAAATGACTGAAGGAAAGAAAGACTAGAATCAAGAAATAAATAAACTCAACACTACTTTAGCACTGAAATAAACTCATGAATAAGTGAACTAGTGAACCTAGCATAGGGAGAGGTGAGGGTTGTTTATATAGAAAAATAGGGGAAAATAATTCCAAGAGGGGTATTAACTCCCAACTTCCCATATTAGGTGGGATTTTTACCTACTTGGTAAATGATATATTACATGGTTATGCCAACTTAGGTAAGGAAAAACAAATGGTTATGGGAGGTGGCTAATAAGGCTAATAAATCCAAAAGAGGGTGTGAGACTCAACTACCCAAAGGTGGGTGTGAGTGACACATGTGATTGATGGATTACACCATGTTTCCTCATACTAACCATTGTAAAATAACCTAAACAAGCTTAATAATGTGTGTAGGAAAAATAAATATTCCTTAAGGAAAATAAAAACCTACACTAACACCCCCCCTTAAGCATAACATAGGTGGGTGAAAAGATACAAAGATGGTTCTTGACTACTAGGCCATATTAGGTATCCATGTACAAAATAATCTTTGACAAACAATGAAAATGAGAAAACCCATTCGGATAAAACTTCTCCCAAAAGAGAGAAAATAAAATAAGTTGCTCCAGATAAGAAAGAATCCCATGCAAGGAAAAAGTCCCCTTGATAATAGAGAGGAGAAGAGAGACTAGGTAGCCTCCTACTAAGTAGTCAACTATGCCAATGGTTGATGCTCAAAACTAAATGTAGAAGATGGTCCAAGATCATCAAACAACATTCCTCTCCTTAGGAAGAAACAAAAAAAAGGTTCATACATGATTTATTCCCATTCCTGAAAGGAATATAAGGGAAGAAAGCTCAAAATGTAAGAATTCTCTGAAAACTATTCATGTGTATCCATTTCAATGCTAAAAGTTTCCACCATCAAATTAGGCATTCTAGGCCATACTACTGAAGATGACAATCCAAAACCTAGTAAAGATGTATGTAGAACAAGATCCAAAGAATCCAATATCTCCTTTGAAGACAATCATGCCTCCTCCAAATGATTCCCAAAAATTTTCCACATTCATGTCAAACTATGATGAATGATCATGTGGAGAATGAACAAGAGGATCCAAAGGTTTCTCCACAACTAAAGAAGAATCAACTTCATCAAAGAGAAGATGAATGTCATGAATAGTGTCTCTAATGCAATGACAGAGGATTCACAACTCAACAACCAAACTCAACAAATAAAAAACTGGATCAATTCTTGTTGTCCTTGCAACTAGGACTCACCTTTCCTTCATAAAATCTTGACTCAAAGCATCAAACTAAGAACCAGACTCACAAATCTGTTTTTTATTCACTAAACACCATAGACAACATTCAAAGGACTTGACCAAATATTTTCTTCAACCTAAACAACTCAAACATGAGACCTTTTCAAGTAGATTGTCCTAAATCAACATTTGGGTCCTTTTAGACCACACAAATAACCAACTATACAAACCCAAGCCCATTTATCTTTTCTGATGCCAAAAACAAGTGAAAATGTTCCTACACAACATATTTAAACCATTCCCATTCTTTATTCAAGACATTCCATTAAACTTTTATACTAAACCTTCATTTTAGACTCCAAAAGGTGACTATAACAAGTCTGTCATAACTAAACAATCAATATACAATTCTATCAAACTTATAAATCCACCAAACCATGTCAATAAATGCTTCAAAATATGCATAGCCCCCTTTTGAAACAAGATTACATCAAGAAGGACTCACATTCCACTGTCAAACTCTTGAAAAACATCACTATGCAATGCTTTAATAGATTTTTACACATTTGCTAGGCCTAGGGCTTATTGAATATCCTATCTTTAGACTTGATTTCTCCTAACCACCACTTGGAACACATCAAATTAGATCCATTAAGGCTTAATATTCCATCAAATGTATATTCCCATAACCATTTTAATAAACCCTAGGCCAAATCCACATGCTACACTTTGTTTTTCTGACTGTACATAGATTACAGTAATGAACTTCAATTCTTCATGCCTTAATCTTAATCTCTTTTATCTAAAACCTTAAGAATGTGAGAATAGATGCTATAATACTTCTTTCCACCAAGAATCAGTTACTTTCAATGGTTAAACCGAGAGAAACACAAAAATCATATGCCACGGTTTACCCTAAATCAGGGTTTTGGCAGTTTTATGAAAAATCACAATATCTCACTCAATTTTACACCAACTTGCATAAAACCAAGTTTGAATGGAAGGTGATTGAGATTACTTACACATGAAATCAAATATAAATGTACTCTAGGCTGTACTGGGTCGTACCATGCAAGAAAACAATTTATTTACGAAGAAAATACAAGAAAACAAAGGTTCTCTTTATTCAATTTCTTAACTTCAATCACCCAGAAGTTACAAAATGCTTGCAAGGATTTTTTAAAGGCATTAAAACTTTTCTTTTAAGTTCCTAAATAATTTCTAATGGTTTGAGCCCACACGACCTTTCATTTTCTAAATGCAACTTTACATCTTTGTAATTTTTCCATCTTTTGAATGACAACTTTCCATCTTTTTTGCATTTTGACACAAAACAATAAAAACTAACTCAAATGACCTTGTAATGACCTATAAATGTACAAAATGACTCATTTAACCTTATTACAAGGTAAATATACCAAATTTGATCAATTTTCAAGAATTTTCATGATGGAAACATGATGTAGCCAAGATGCTCCTGCATCATGTTGAAATGATGGATGCACAATGTCCCTGAAGCTGCAGCCTTCAAGAGGACCTCCATGAGAAATTGAACCACACAGAAAGTGTTGCAACTAAGGGCATGCAAATAGAGATAGATATTGATCTAGAATATGAGATAATTACAAATGTACAAAATTCCTTGAATATATAGGCATGAATGAGATGCAAGATGCAATATCATGTTGCCATGTGTCTTGATCTAACAACATGTGACAAAATGTGAACCCTACTTAGGAAATGATAAAATATTGAGATAAGTTCTAGAAGGACAACTCATCTTCTAGAAGGAATCTTATCCCTACAAACATGGAAAGGGGAATTACCCCATTATTAATGATTTCTAATTTATGCAACCTAGGATTAAATTAATTTAAGACCTAAGTTAACTTATGCTAGTGTAATAAATAATTAATTACACCAACACCCCCCCATAAGTGCAACATAGGGAGGAAACACAATGATTTTGCAAAGATGATGATGATGACGATGATGACGATGATGATGGGTCCCAACTACATGATGGCCATTTTAGGTACCCATTTACATGATGAGAATGAAAATGCAACAAATCTCCCACAAATAGAGAAAAGGGGAAAACCCAGTGGGAACAAAACCCCTCTTGAAAAAGGAGATGAAAAGTAGAAAAGTGAGAAAGGATGGGAAGGATGGAGGACTCCCAAATACCCCCCAATTACACCATCTATCACATGGATACAATACAATCAATATCCCCCCCATAGGGAGGAAATAGAGAGACTATATAGCTCCCCCAAAAGATGTGATCATCTGCAAAAATGGTAAGTTTCTGAAGACAAAACATTATCCAATGTCGACAAACAACTTGTCTCCCTTTCAGAAGAAACAAAACCAAGTGCAAGTGTAGAGATGCTTCCCATTCCAGATAGGAATTGAAGGAAAGATGAAGATGGATGATGATGTCTTTGAAAACTGCTCAAGTGTCTCTTTGGTCACTGAAGATTAAGATGCCACAATCAACTCAGGTACATGCCCAATCAATGAAGAAAGTGACAAATCAGGACAATGCAAAAACTGATGTTGAACAAGATCCAAAGACAACAATTAAATGAATGTGATGGAGACTATATTACCCCCCTGAATGAAGTGTCCTCAAAACCACTCAAAGAAGTCTAAAGCAACGAAGGTGTCCAAACCACGTGTCTCCCACTAGGAAGAAGAAAATCCAATGGTAGATGCTGAGAAAACTTCAACTCCTAAATAGAATGAGAGGGAAGAAGTCTCATACATGAAATCTATGAAGAGAAAACAAGCACCTCCAAGATAGTCTCAGGATCCCCAATGAAGGTTGAGACAAAAGGATGAGGAGACTCAAGTAAACTCTCCAAAGTAGAATCTGAATAGAGAAGTGATATCCCATCAAGAATGTCCTCCAAACCTATAGAAGTAGCCAAGTCAGTGATACCTGAAACAAAGCCATCCTATGATGTCAAGTCTGGAAAATTGAATGTGTCTTGGTGGATGATGATGGAAGTGTTAGGATTTAGGTGTCATCAACCTTGTAAATCCTTTATTTTTATTATTCTCCTAAAGTGTTTTGTACATTTACCCATAAGAGGTGAAAATGTTTGACCAACAGTAGTGAAAGAGACTATGTAAATGCAGTGTTACCGTTACCATTTATCCTTATGGAAAAGGACAAATTAGCTAGGCGTCCCACCTTGGAATCTTCTAAAATAAGGTTGTGGGTCAAAATAGGGTGTTGTAAGAGCATCTATGACATGCATGCAAGTTTTCATAAGATGCTATGACAGTATGACAGATTCCCTATGACAAAATATGCTATTTTTAGACCCCAAGCGCCCATGCATAAAAGATGCCTTATGACAGCTGTAAGAGCATCTGTAAGAGGCTATTTTTGGTATTTTTGACCATTTCAAGGAGGGAGGCGTGGGATTTTCTAGGTGGTATTGCTACCTATTGTTTGGTGAAACCATGGTGGTTTTCATCCTCACAAATCTCTATAAATTGGGGCCTTGAGCTAGTGTTATCAAGAATTCAGTTTTGCAGGGGTAACAGGGTGCTACTGGATTTACAGGGAATGATAAGAGAAGTCTATTGCTGCATGTAATATTGAAGATTATCAGTAATATATTGCCTCTCTTTCGGTGGTGGATTTTTTTTCCCTTCGGGGTTTCTCCACGTAAATCTGTTGTTGCATGTGTTATATTGTTCTATCTCTCTCTCATTCTTTCTTCACACTAAGGCTAAGGTTAATCTACATATTTCAGATTTGCATTCACACATTTAAGTTCATATTGCAAGCTTTCTTCACCTTGTTTTTCAACATTTGGTATCAGAGCTAACGGTTCTGTTAAGGAAGGGACACTTTCCTTTTAGAGTGTTGAAGGTTTTTTGCTGCAGTGGGAGATTTTGTGTTGTGGGTTTTGCAGATTTGTGAAAGATTGCATACCATGGCCTCCACCTCTCATCTAGATATTGAGAAGTTCAATGGAACTGGTTATGAGATGTGGAAGTTGAAAGTGGAGGACCTTCTTGAGGAAAGAGATCAGTGGTTACCAGTTTTAGTTGAAAAGAAGCCATCTACTTCAACCTTGTCAGATGAAGATTGGATTAAGTTAGATAAGAAGGCTCGAGGGACTATTTGGTTGTGTCTCACAGATTCTATCCTCCTGAATGTCTCTTCAGAAGACACAGCATACAAGCTTTGGAGGAAGATAGGTGAAATCTACCAAACTAAGAGTTTGTCTAACAAGTTGTATCTCAAAAGATGTTTGTATTCATTAAAGATGCAGGATGGTGAATCTATTGTTGAACATTTGAATGCTTTTAATTTGATTATAAGTTAGCTTGCATCTATTGATGTTAAAATAGAAGATGAGGATAAATGCATTTTATTGATTTTCTCTTTGCCAGAATCTTGGGAAAATTTAGTTATTGCTATAACAAGTGGTGGTGCAGAACCTAAGTTGGATACTATTATTCCCATACTTCTTTCAGAGGAGATGAGGAGAAATACCATGCGTAGTGGCTCCCAAGATGCCTTGCATGTGCGAGGTAGGCCCAAGGAGAAAGAGCCTAAAGGGGATAAGAAGAAGGATAAGTCTAAAGGATGATCTAAGACCCCTGGAAAGAGCAGAGTGAAGTGTTGGAACTGTGGTAAACGGGGACATGTGAAGAAGGAATGTAGAAACAAGAAAAAGAATGCAGATTCCTCCACAGAAAAGTCCTCTGATAACGGTGATTTTGATGCTTTGATTATTTCAGCTAACACAATTTGTAATGATGCTTGGCTTATTGATTCAGGTGCTTCCTTCCATATGACTCCTCATAAGGAGTGGTTTTCTACATACAAAGAATATGATGGAGGAGAGGTCTTCATGGGTGATAATAGCTCACAAAAGGTTATTGGTAAAGGAAAGGTAAAATTGTGTTTTAGTGATGGGAGGGTTAAAACCCTTGATGATGTCTTACATATTCCAGGACTTACAAAAAGTTTAATTTTAGTTTCCAAGTTGAATGATTCTAGGATGCATGTGAAATTTGACAAGTTTGGTTGCAGGATGGTAAGGGGAAGTTTGGTAGTTGCTAAAGGATCTCAAACAGGGAATTTATTTACGCTACATGCCTCTACTTTTTGTAACTCCTCTTTTGTAACTAGCGCTGAAAATGCATGTATGTTGTGGAACCATAGATTGGGTCACATTGGTGAAAAAGGTCTTAGGACCATACTTGATAAGAAACTAGTAGACGGTATTTCTGATTATTCTGTTGGTAAAAATGACTTCTGTGAGGATTGTGTGTTTGGTAAACAAAACAGGCCATCATTTCCTAAAGGAACTAATAAAGCTAATGGATTGTTAGAACTTATTCATTCGGATGTGTGTGGTCCAGTGGATACAAATTCTTTGGGTAGATCTCGTTATTATGTTTCCTTCATTGATGATTACTCAAGATATACTTGGATTTATTTCATGCATTCAAAATCTGAAGTTTTCACCAAATTTAAGGAATTTAAGGCATTGGTTGAAAAGCAAACAGATTATAAGATAAAAGTATTGAGATCTGACAATGGGGGTGAATATTGTTCTAAGGAATTTGATGAGTTTTGCAAACATGCAGGAATTGTTAGGCAAAAGACTACACCTTACACACCCCAACAAAATGGGGTAGCAGAAAGAATGAACCGTACATTAATGGAAAGAGCTAGGAGCATGTTAAGTAGTGCTAAGTTAGACAAATGCTTTTGGGCAGAGGCTATTGGTACTGCTTGTTATTTAATTAATAGATCTCCTTGTAAAGCTCTTGTTGATAAAACTCCTTATGAAATGTGGTTGGGTAAAAAGCCTTCAGTTTCACATTTAAGGGTCTTTGGTTGTGAGGCTTTTGTTCATGTGCCTCAAGAGAAGCGGTCTAAATTGGATCCCAAATCTCAGAAATGCATCTTTGTAGGTTATGGTGAAAATGTTAAAGGTTATAAACTTTGGAATCCACTAACACGAAAGATGATATTTTCTAGAGATGTTATTTTTAGGGAATTTAGAGCTAACTCTGAAGATGTGCAACCAAAGGAAAAGTCAAAAACAGTGCATTTTGAAACTAAGCAAGAAGATGCACATGTGGAAGAACAAAGAGATGGACAAGAAGATGGAGAAGAAGAAGAGAGTTCTGACGAATCCGTTGTAACAGAAGAAGTTGAAAACAATGAGGATGAACATGAGGAGGAACCTCTTACTCCACCTTTGAGAAGATCCACAAGACAACGAAATCCAGTTGACAGGTATAGCCCACTTGATTTTCGTTGTAAATTTGCTTTGTTATGTACTGATGATGAACCTAGATCTTTCAGGGAGGCTCTCTCTTCAGAAGAATGTGAGTCTTGGATGCAGGCCATGCATGATGAGATGATGTCTTTGAAAAACTGTGACACCTGGGATCTTGTTAGTTTGCCCAAAGGAAGAAAGGCCATTGGTTGTAAGTGGATATATAAAAAGAAGTTTGGTGCAGACGGAAAGTTGGAACGGTACAAGGCCAGATTAGTGGCCAAGGGCTACTCCCAGAGAGAGGGAGTTGATTTTGGTGAAATATTCTCTCCTGTTGCTAAGTTAACCTCTATTAGATTCATTTTATCCATTGCTGCTGCTTATGATTTAGAAATAGAACAAATGGATGTTAAAACTGCTTTCTTGCATGGGGATCTAGAGGAAGAAATTTATATGCAATAGCCTGACGGTTTTGTTGTGAAAGGAAAAGAACACTTGGTTTGCAGGTTAAAGAGGTCTCTATATGGTTTGAAAAAGTCACCTAGGATGTGGTACCAGAAGTTTGATGCATTTGCATTAAATATGGGTTTTGTTAGAAGTGATGAGGATCACTGTGTTTACTTTAAAGTTATTGATGATCATATACTGATTATTGTCTTATATGTGGATGATATGTTGTTCATTGTTAACAATAAGCCAATGATTAGGGAACTTAAAACTCAGCTTTCTGGCACATTTGATATGAAAGATTTAGGGGCTGCTAAATATATTCTTGGGATGGAAATCAATAGGGATCAGATTCACAGAAATATTTGGTTAAGTCAGAGCAAGTATGTTAACACTATTTTGCAAAGGTTTAATATGTAGGACTGTAAACCAGTAAATATTCCATTTCCTATTGGTACTAAGTTGAGTTTAGACATGTGTCCTAAATTGGATGATGATATTGATGAAATGTCTAAAGTTCCTTATGCTAGTGTTGTCGGTAGTTTAATGTATGCAATGGTTTGTACTAGACAAGATATAGCCCAAGCAGTGGGAGTTCTAAGCAGGTTTATGTCTAACCCTGGTAAAGAACATTGGACTTTTGTCAAAAGGGTATTCAGATATTTGCAAGGCACTTCTGATTACTGTTTGGTTTATCATGGTACTGACAATGTTGATAAGTCATTGGACATACAGGGTTTTGTTGATGTAGATTGGGCAGGTGACTTGGATAGTCGAAGGTCCACTAGTGGCTATGTGTTTACTTTGTTTGGAGGAGCAGTGAGTTGGATGAGTAAAAGACAACCTACAGTTGCTTTGTCTACCACTGAAGCAGAGTATATGGCTGCTACACATGCCTCTAAGGAGGCAGTTTGGTTACAAGAGACTTGGTAATGGTATTGGTTTTGATTGCAGGATAGTGAGGATCGGATGTGATAGTCAGAGTGCCATATGTTTGGCTAAAAATCCTATGTATCATGCTCGTACTAAGCATGTTGATGTTCAGTATCACTTTGTGCGAGAAATGGTTGAGAATGGACAAGTCTTGATTGAAAAAGTTGACACTTTGGATAATGTTGCAGATTCTCTTACAAAGCCAGTCACCATGGAAAAGTTCTCTTGGTGCAGAAAGGCCATGGGCCTTGATCACTATACTTAATTTATGTAATTGTATCTCTATGGGTGTAATTTACAATGTATGATGTCAAGTGGGAGAATGTTAGGATTTAGGTGTCATCAACCTTGTAAATCCTTTATTTTTATTATTCTCCTAAAGTGTTTTGTACATTTACCCATAAGAGGTGAAACTGTTTGACCAACAGTGGTGAAAGAGACTATGTAAATGCAGTGTTACCGTTACCATTTATCCTTATGGAAAAGGACAAATTAGCTAGGCGTCCCACCTTGGAATCTTCTAAAATAAGGTTGTGGGTCAAAATAGGGTGTTGTAAGAGCATCTATGAAATGCATGCAAGTTATCATAAGATGCTATGATAGTATGACAGATTCCCTATGACAGAATATGCTATTTTTAGACCCCAGGCACCCATGCATAAAAGATGCCTTATGACAGCTGTAAGAGCATCTGTAAGAGGCTATTTTTGGTATTTTTGACCATTTCAAGGAGGGAGGCGTGGGTTTTTCTAGGTGTTATTTCTGCCTATTGTTTGGTGAAACCATGGTGGTTTTCATCCTCACAAATCTCTATAAATTGGGGCCTTGAGCTAGTGTTATCAAGAATTCAGTTTTGCAGGGGTAACAGGGTGCTGCTAGATTTACAGGGAGTGATAAGAGAAGTCTATTGCTGCATGTAATATTGAAGATTATCAGTAATATACTTGCCTCTCTTTCGGTGGTGGAGTTTTTTTTCCCTTCGGGGTTTCTCCAAGTAAATCTATTGTTGCATGTGTTATATTGTTCTATCTCTCTCTCATTCTTTCTTCACACTAAGGCTAAGGTTAATCTACATATTTTAGATTTGCATTCACACATTTAAGTTCATATTGCAAGCTTTCTTCACCTTGTTTTTCAACAAGAAGCCTCAATCAATGAATCTGTACAAGGAATCACTAAATGTGAAGGGATACCAACTGTCTCTAATGGAGAAGAAGCATCTAAAGAAACCTTGTCAACCTCTTCGGAAGATTCAAGGAAATCAACCTCCTACTCAACAATATCATCATGGGGTATCTGATATGAGGAATGACATTCTAAATCATGACCATCAGGGAAGGGTGGAGTGTTTGATCCTCCATATAGCTCCCAAAGCTTAGTCCAAAGGATGTGAGGATAATCACAATGATCAAGAGAACTCAAAACATCACAATCAACTTGCATTGAAATGATCTCCAAGATAGTGCATCTGCAACAACTCCAAGAAAATTCTTGAATACCTTCACTTGGATGGGGAACTATACCATATAGATGTGGCAATAAACCAAGTGATTGGAGATGGTGTATGATCCCATCCCACCATTGTTTATAGTTTCCCTTGTGCAACATAACTAGAGACAATGACCTTCAATAGAAAATAGAAACTTCCAAAGCTGATGTGCAACGAAAGTGATGCCACCCAAATCAAAAAAAATTCTTCCAAACTTCAGGATATCCAAGTTATTGAACATATGCACCAAATTGAAAAAATATAATGCAAGAGTACTTGGAGCTGAAACTGATCAAAGTGAATGGACTGATGAAAATATCTCTGAATTACCTTCCTGATGCCACTAGAATCACTAGATTTTGACAATCTAATGCGAAGATATGAGCCTTTATGTCCAAAATGAATGATTGACATTAGTTGACTGTATATTTTGATGGCAATAGAATTCTACAAAATTGACGTCACCATTGGAAAGTAGACCAAATCCTCCTTTTGACGGTATCTCATTTATTGATTTTCGATAGTGTGGGTGAAATTTGTGATAAGATGAAAAAAATGCCTAGATGTGGCACTTTGTAGGCTAATTAGGAGCTAAAAATAAGCCCCCCGGGTGCTAGGATTCGGTTGCTGATATGACCAAAGTGTTAAATATGGCAAAAAAAAGTGCCACCTGCCCTAGTAGTGATGGGGCTAAGTAGAGGAGTAGAGTGGCCAGGTTTGAAGGTGGCACCACCCTGATTGGGCGAAGCCCATGGACTTCAATAAAACCTCAGCAGGAGCTTAGGATGCAAGCGGGCACTAGTCGCGGGAAAAACTAGTAGCGAACAATGGGAGAGTCTATGCGGGTGACAGTGAAGAGAACCCAGTGCCGGTAACAAATTCTAGCAGAGGCGAGTGGTCGGCGACAAACAACCGACCTGGAGTGAAGTCGGAGCCGGTGGGTTGGCAAGTAGACAGTCCGGGAGGAAGCCAACAGAGATGGTTGAATGACCGATGAAGAAATCAGCATGGACCGATAGGGAATAAGCATCGGTGATGGAGATAGGAATGACCAGTGACAAAAGGTGATGGGACAGGCCCCTTGGTACCTTCTCTGCAATGAATTCAAAGCGACCGACCCCAAAAAAAATTCTACAAACATTTGGAAAAAAAACTGACAAAAATATATTTGATTTTTAATATTGCTAATAGCAATTAAAAAAAAAAAGATATGTCGACAAAGAAATATATTGTGTGTAGAATAAAATATGATGCCGACAAACCAAAAATTAAAACCGGTGATTTTTTTTTAATCAAACCCTTAGATTATTATGTCGATCGATGATAATAATTGTAGTCGCCCAAATATTTTCCTACAAACTATAGGAAATTGCCAAATATTTTTTTGCTAAAAATAATGAGATAAAGCCTGAATTCTTTTTTAAATGAAAAAGTGCTTGCTAATAAAAAAAAATTGGCTCAGAGGACAACTGACCAGGATGATTTTTCACTACAAATTGTATGGATCGTACGATTGATTTTGTAAACCCAAAAATACCTCTGATGGCTCCTGAGTTGATGAATCTAATTTTGATGATTGGACATGCGATCCTAGGGTTTCAAGGCCTTCTGAAGACAATGGTGAGCTCAAATCTAACTCAATTTTCTTTAGAAATCAGCTTGGTTCTCGGGTGGAGTCAAGTAGCTTGCAATAGAAACCTTCAAGCCTGCAATGAATCTCTCTAGCCCAACTTTCTTGATCCTGGGATGAACTCTCAATGGAGTGGCTCTAATACCATGTTGAAATGATGGATGCACAATGTCCTTGAAGCTGCAGCCTTCAAGAGGATCTCTAAGAGAAATTCAACCACATAGAAAGTGTTGCAACTAAGGGCATGCAAATAGAGATTGCTATTGATCTAGAATATGAGATAATTACAAATGTACAAAATGACTTGAATATATAGGCATGAATGGGATGTAAGATGCAATCTGATGTTTCCATGTGTCTTGATCTAACATGTGACAACATGTGAACCCTACTTAGGAAATGATAAAAGATTGAGATAAGTTCTAGAAGGACAACTCATCTTCTAGAAGGAATCTTATCCCTACAAACATGGAAAGGGGAATTACCCCATTATTAATGATTTCTATTTATGCAACCTAGGACTAAATTAATTTAAGAGCTAAGTTAACTTATGCTAGTGCAATAAATAATTAATTACACTAACACATCATTCTCTCGACCAAGAAAATTTCCAAGACCTCTTGGAGTTGATGTAGTCAACAAACCTTCATCCTTTGCATGCTCGTCCTCTAATTGACCTTGGAACTACTCTAAATCTTCTTCATTTTCACCTTTGGCTTGAGCTTGTCCATACAAATCACCTTCCTATCTTGCTTGCCAACTGAAATCAGATTTATTATGCTTTGGTGCATCTCAGTATCTTGTTTCTCCCTTTGTCCTTTAGTCTTCAATTTGTCCCTATACAAAATATTAGTACTACAAATAAATGATACATTTTTTCAACCACAATACCTCCATCTTTCTTCAACTCTTTGTAAATATCCAAGACCAATTCATCTTTGATCATTTCTTCATCCAATCTTGACACTAACTCAATATCTTCTCCTTCTAAAATCAGGTCCTATATCTCTTCTTCATCTTCATGCTTGGGAATGAATTCTCCATTTTCATCTTGAAACTCTTGTTCTTCCATTGTCTTCATTTTCCTTTTCCTTCTTTTGAAAATCTTCTTTATGGGCCATGCAACTCTTTTCTTAATCTTCAAGTTCCAACTTGTCATCTACTTAATCCACTATTCCATCTTCATCATGGACTCCTGGAACTCTTTTTCCAACCTTCTCACCTCTAGCTTCAATTCAACTATCTCTTTGTCAAATTTCTCTTTCCTGTTTCTCTTTTTCCTTTCTTCCTCTACTTGCAAATTTCTTCTTAACACTTCCATTTTTCTCTTTAGGCAAGCTCCTTCTTTCTTCCACTTTCTCTCAACTTTCTCTACCTTCTCTTGGTAGCAACCAGGTTATCTTCTCAACTTGCACAAAACCACAACACACAACCACAAAGCACAAAACCAACTCTCTCTCTCTCTCTCTCTCTCTCTCTCTCTCTCTCTCTTTTCCCAAAGCCTTCTAGCTTTGATACCAAACTAATTATGCAATGATAGAGGATTCACAACTCAACAACAAAACTCAACTAATAAAAAACTAAATCAATTATTTATGTCCTTGCAACTAGGACTCACCTTTTCTTCATAAACTCTTGACTCAAAGCATCAAACTGAGAACTAGACTCACAAATCCCTTGTTCATTCACTAAACACCATATACAACATTCAAAGGATTGGCCCAAATCTTTTCTTCAACCTAAACAACTCAAACATGAGACCTTTGCAAGTAGACTATCCTAAATTAGCATTTGGGTCCTTTTAGACCACAAAAACAACCAACTATACAAACCCAAGCCCATTTATCTTTTATGATGCCACAAACAAGTGAAAATGTGCCTGCACAACATATTTAAACCATTCCCATTATTTATTCATGACATTCCATCAAAATTTTATACTAAACCTTCATTTTAGACTCCAAAATGTGACTATAACAAGTCTATCATAACTGAACAGTCAATATACAATTGTATCAATCTTATAAATCTACCAAACCATGTCAAGAAATGGTTGACAATATGGTGCAGTACAATGGATGTAGTACAAAGGTTCACAACATCCAACTTGCCATGCACTTGGGCATAAATTGGATTCTTCAAACTGAAAACTTATCTCTTGAGGCAATCTCCTTAATTAATAACATGGTCAAATATGACACCAACTTGCATTCTTGACTCAATCCACTTAACCACACCTTCTCAAACTTCTAACATGTTCAACATGACTAAAAACATTAAAAAAATCACTATAAATTGACCATAATTTTTAGACCAGACATAAACTCAAGAATATAAAGCCATATTTGAGTACCCTTTATCCTCTTACACAACATATATCAAAATCATATGGGGTTGTTTTATAATACAAAGGCCAAAAAGTTGTTGCTACTCTACTAATTTAAGCCTAATTAGGCTTGTTCACATAGGGGTTTAATGGATCTCTTAACTCCAAGGATAAAAACATTCCAAAAAAACTTCAAACACTTCATTTAGGACCTACACATCCTTAGAGATTCATTTTCCAAGGTTGTTTCATGGGCTTTCACCAAACCCTACCTTGTAACCCTCTTGATTGCTCTTCCAAGCATTGTAACAGTGCTAGGGCATCACTTAATGAGCCCAAATCTTCACCACTTACACCTAACACCACAATAATCTTGAATAACACAATTTTACTAACTTACAAACCAATTTTTAGAGGATTTCAATTACTAGAAATGAAGTTATGTATTTTACAAGATGGTTGTCCTGCTAAAATCTGAACTTGATTATTTTTACCAAAATTAACATATATTCCTTGAAACTTAATGAAATAAAATGAAACCAATTGAATTTTTTTTTTGATTCATAGACCTTTCAATGGAACCTGAGTAATGATGGATTTTCAGTCCGCACAGGACTGTACAATGCATGAAAAGACTGTCAAACACATAAAACATTTAAAAACAATGCCTTCTCTTTATTCCAATTCTTCCAAACCCATCAATTTGAATGTACAACAACCAAAATGATTTATTTAAAGTCTCTAAAACTCTATCTAACTACCCAAATGCCAGAAAATACCCTTTCACCTACTTGAATCTTCATATTCCATCTTTAGTCCATTTTTGCAATTTTGACATTTTTTGCATTTTTTCACCCAAATAAAACAAAGTGACTCAAAACCTATCCAATTGGTTTGAACATGGCCTCATGACACTATTCTAACCCAAAACTTGCATAATTACTTACAATTTCATATTTTTGCCACCTTGGGCTACATTGCAACAAATTGACAACTTTTTAACATTTTTTTGCAATAGTAAGGAAATGACCTTAAAACCATAATCTAAGACTTATTACATGTTGAATATGGTCCCTTCGACCTCAATTTTTGTAAAACAAGGACAAAAAACTAAGAGGGGGGGGGTGAATCAGTTGTCACAAAATAATAACCTTTTCAAACTTTACTTAACTTAGTTTCAGATTTGATCAATTAAGCAATTAACCAAAAACAATTAACACATCAGAGGTATAGAGAACACCAATATTTTTTTACATGGAAAACCCTATTAGGGGAAAAGCCATGGTGGAGGTTAGTCCACAATATTATACCCTGTTAAAAGTATAATGCAAATAATAAAGGGGAATGCACATGCATTTAGACACACTACCTAGAGCTCACTGCTCAAACACAAGAGGGATCATTGCCCAACAATACACACAAATTTGGATTAGATCCATAGGGGTTGAACTGTGAAAATAGCTTTTGCACAAGCCTAATTACAGTTCCAATTAAGCACAAAAAACTTCTTCACTTTTCACTCAAACTACTTCACACTTCACTCGGTCTTCTTCACACTCTGCTATGCAATCAAATGATATCCGCACATAAACATATATGAGCACACCAAGAAAACCAAATACACTTTATACCAATGAAATAATCACTCTTATATGCTTGCATCATGGATTTCATCAAAAAATTAGTCGGCCATAAAAATAAAACATATTTACAATGTCGGCCCAAATTTACAATTAAATTTTCAATGTGAATCTACCAAGGTTAGCTACAACATAGTGGAAACCCAAATTAGAAACTTCCAACATGAAAAGACTTTAATTAATTTCACCTCGAGGATCCACCACATGTTACACTCATCATGTCAGCCAGAAACATGAAAAACTAAACATACAGAGAAAAAATCTTCAACCACGAGCACACCGATCAGTGTGGACATACCACAAAGATAGAGAATGATCTAAAGACATCCAAGAACACCAAGAAACAATAGAGAAACACCCACATCAACTAGAATTACTAGAATCACACAAACTTCACTCAGGAATGCTGACATAGACCACATAAATACTGTCAGACCACAACACGATCAAATATTTACACAAACCTCTGAAACTTCTAGTAGATCATCTAGATACACTCAACAAAAAACATTTTAATTCACACCAACTGATCTTCAATGTACAAAACAAGAAACCTTCATGACCTACAAAGTTCCACTGGGAACCTGGAACACTTTCTTTTACAATTTTCTCAATATCCTTGACATATACAACCTCTAATGTATTGAAGGATAATAGTGTTGACATCAATGACAACCACATATCAGCAACACATCCACAACATCCAACAATCTCCTCCTTTGGCATTGATGGTAACACATGATGTGAAAAATACCATCAACCCAACACACTTGCTTCTCAATTTCTTTTCTCCCACAAGACTCTTCTCCATGAAAGATTTTTCACATTGCACTTCTCCCCCTTTGACATCAATGGAAAAGGTAACCATGACCTTTCCATATACACACTCTCAACCACATATCTGCACATCTAACTACTCCCCCTAAGTAGCAGCCACAAAAACATCAATCTAGATCAAAATATAGCAATGTAGCTCACAAATTGATGCAAGTAAATGCATCTTTTAGTTCTTATCAGGAGGGGTAATCACCCCTAGCATTCCTCTAAGATACTCAAAAGTATCCTTCAGCAACAACTTAGTAAATATGTCTACAATCTATTCTTTGGTAGGCACATACTCCAATCTAACTTCTCTCTCATTCACTTTCTCCCTCAAGAAGTGAAACTTGATTGATATATGTTTAGTCTTAGAGTGTAGCACTAGATTCTTTGAAATATTTATTGCACTTGAATTGTCACAGTATATGGCAATAGGCTCTTCATATATCACCCTAATATCTTTCAACATCTATTTCATCCATATCACTTGAGTACAATTATTTGTAGCAACAATATATTCTGCTTCAACAGTAGATAGAGAAATGGAATTCTACTTTTTTCTCAACCAAGAAACCAACTTCTTCCCTAGGAAGAAAGCACCACCACTAGTACTTTTCCTGTCATCTACATCTCCAGCCCAATCCGCATCAGTATATGCACTCAAAGTGAGATCATCATCCTTTGGATACCAAAGTCCAAGTCAATTGTTCCTTTCAGATATCTGAAGATTCTCTTAATAGTAGTCACATGTGATTCTTTTGGATCAACCTAAAATTTAGCAACCATACATACAACATTCATAATATATGCTCTAGTATGGGTTAAATAGAGAAATCCATTGATCATTGACCTGTATCTAGTTTGATTCACCTTAAGAGAATTATCATTTTATGTTAGCTTGCATCTAGTCACCATGGGAGTACCAATAGACTTTGATTCTTCCATCCCAAACTTCTTTAGTAGCTCTCTCACATATTTGGACTGAGATATGAAAATTCCCTTGTCTAACTGGGTAACTTGCAATCCTAGAAATAACTTTATCTCTCCAATCATACTCATCAACAAACTTCATACATAGATTGTCATCTCCTCCAAAAATGATGTCATCAACAAAACTTCTATAATTAACTCTTTATCATGATCCAATTTGAAATATAAATTGCTATCAACAGTACCTTTAGTGAATCCAAGCTTTAGTAAGTATTTGTCCAATCTAGCATACCAGGCTCTAGGGGATTGCTTAAGTCCATATAGAGCTTTCTTCAAATGGAAAACCATATCTTCATTATCAGTTAGTTGAAGTCCATTTGATTGTTCAATGTATACTTCTTCCATTTCTCCATTCAGAAATGCCTACTTTACATCCATTTGATAGACCTTATACTTCTTATATGCAACATAAGCAAGAAATAATCTAACAGCTTCAATTCTAGAAACAGGGGAAAAAATTTCTTCAAAATCAACACCTTCCATTTGAGAATACCCTTTACATACCAGTCTTGCTTTATTCTAGACCACTTCACCTTGTTCTGAAACACCCATTTAGTACCAATCACATTTTTGTCTTTAGGTCTGGGAACAAGCGTCCACGTGTCATTATTTTAAATCTATGTTAGCTCTTCTTTCATAGCTTCCATCCAGTGTACATCTTAGTAGGCTTCAGTGACATTTTTAGGTTCAATTTTGGAAATTAGACAATACTCTTCTCCAATCTTTCTTCTAGTTTGGACACCTTTATACTTATCTCCTATAATTTGACTTTCAAAATGATTTAGCTTTACATACCTTGGAGTTTTGGGACTTTCACGAGCTTCTGGCTCTTCTGATCTTTCTTCTGCACTTGCACTTGTCTATGCTTCCTGACTTACTTCATTTACTAGAACGAATTGAGGTTGCTTTACCAAAACATATGGAATAATCTAAAATTGGTTCTATGTTTGGAAATTCTTCCCTTTGTTTGTATTGTCTTCATATGAGTCATAACCATAATATTTGGATGATTTGGCAGAGTCCTCGTCAAATTTGACATTTGCACTCTCAACCATCTTTCTCAATCTTTTGTTATAGCACCAGTAGGCCTTGCTTTTAGTAGAGTAACCTAAAAATATTCCTTCATCACTTCTTGCATCAAAATTACCTATATCATCATCTCTCTTGATATAACATTTTCTTCCAAAGATCTTGAAATATTTAACATTAGGATTATAACCAAACCATAGCTCAAAAGGGGTCTTACCAGAATTACCATTAACATTTACTCGGTTTAAAGTATATACAACAGTGCTTACAACTTCACTTCAATAGTTCTGGGGCACATTTCCCTCTATCATCATTGTTCTAGCAACATCCAAAATTGTTCTATTCTTTCTCTCTACAACACCATTCTGTTGAGGGGTTTGGGGAATAGATAACTATCTTTTGATTCCATGTTCTTCACAAAAAGAGTTGAAATCCTTGGAGGTCAACTCACCACCTCTCTCCAATCTCAGACATTTGATTTTCAAACCTTTCTCATTCTTTGCCATAGCCTTGAAACTTTTGAACTTTTCCAGTGCTTCACATTTTTCTCTTAATAAGGAAACCCATATCATTCTAGAGTAATCATCAATAATCAACATAAAGTACCTTTCTCCATGAATAATTTTGACTCTAGAGGGACCAAAAAGATCAGTAGTAGCAGCTCTAGCAAATCATTTGAATGAAATTGTTTGCTCCGGAAGGAGACTCTAGTTTGTTTACCCATCTAACACTCCTTGCAAATTGTGTTAGCAGGCTTCACCAACTTAGGTAATCTCTTACTACTTGAGTGGAACTTACCTTGAAAATGTTATCAAAATTTACATGACGCAACCTCCTATGCCACAACTAGCTTTCATCAACTTGAGCAATTAAATAACTCCCACTAGCAATATTCAGGTGAAAAATATTACCTTTTTTTCTTTCTACTTGTAGCAATCATATTGCTAGAAATTCCACGTATCTTACATCTTCCATATTTGAATTGTAGATCATATCCTTTTTCCACCATCTTTCCAACACTCAAAAGATTGTGCTTGAAGCCTTCAACATAATGAACATCATCATTGTTATCCTTACCACCAAGGAAAATAGAACCTTTGCCACAATCATACTAGCATTGTTGTCTCCAAATCTTACAACACCACCATCATACTTCTCTAGACTTACAAATTTGTTTTTATCACTAGTCATATGATGTGAGCATCCAATATCAATAACCCACTCATCCTTTTCTTCAATTTGGGCTGCAAGAGCTTTCTCATCTTTAGCAGATTCAGTAGCCACAGGACTATTTTCAATGGTAGCAATGAAAACCCATTCATCTTCATTTCCATTTTCTTTATCAAACTCATCATCAGTCACTCCTTCTTCATCAAAGTAACATTTCTTTTGGAATCTAGACTTGTTAAGCTTAGATCTAGGAACTCTTTCAGGACATCTTGATGCAAAATGACCTATTTTATTGCAAGAAAAACATTTAATAGGAAACACTCCTTCATACTTACCTTTTCCTCTTCCTTCTTTCTTTACAATCAATGCTTCCAATTCTTCTACCTCTCTTTCTTTATCCTCAAGCTGTTTTAGTTCTTCATCATACTTGGATATCTTTCTAGAACATTCTCTCATACCATATCTTTGCTTGTTACTTCTAGATACAGTAGCCTTGAATGCAGATTCAACCTTCAAAATAGATTCACCAAATTCACTTAATTCAAAAGAAGCAAGCTTACCAACTAGCGTGTCTCTTGTCATCTTTGTTACTAATTTGAGCTCTTCAATAGCGTGAGCCTTCACTTTGTAGGGGGGAGGAAAGGATTTGAGTATCTTAGCCACAATTTGATCCTCTTCTAGAGAACCACCAACACATCTAATACCAATCACTATTTCATTTACTCTTTGCATAAAAGAAGTGATATTTTCATCTTCACCCATCTTCAAATTCTCATACTTTCCTTTTAAACTTTGTAGCTTAGCCATATTCACCCATGCATCTCCTTCATACAAAGTTTCCAGCTTCATCCAAATCCCATGAGCTATCTACATTCCTATCACATTTTCCATCTTTGAATCTATCAGAGCACTGACCAAAGCTTCAATAGCCCTAAAATTATTTTTTAACTTCTTTGATCTCATTAGTAGTGGAGGGACCATTCTGAGGAATAACATACAGATCTTTTGTAATATTCTAGAAAGCTTCACCAATACACCTTAGGTGACATTGCATCCTGACTTTGCATAGTGAGTAGTTAGTTCCATCAAATCTAGGACTATCCTTCTTGTATGTTGCCATCTCGGATCACCTTAAGCTTTTAGACTTCTTTAGAGGAACCTGCTCTGATACCAATTGTTGGAAAAACAAGGACAAACAACTAAGAGGGAGGGTGAATCAGTTGTCACAGAATAATAAACTTTTCAAACTTTACTTAACTTATTCTTAGATTTGATCAATTAAGCAATTAACCAAAATTAATTAACACATCAGAGAGATAGAGAACACCAAGATTTTTTTACGTGGAAACCCCGTTAGGGGAAAAACCACTGTGGAGGTTAGTCCACAATATTATACCCTATTAAAAGTATAATGAAAATAATAAATGGGAATGCACATTCATTCAAACACACTACCTAGAGCTCACTACTAAAATAAAAGAGGGTTCATTGCTCAACAATACACACCAATTTGGATTAGATCCACAGGGTTTGAACTGAAAAAATAGCTTCTGCACAAGCCTAATTATAGTTCCAATTAAGCACATAAAAATCCTTCACTTTTCACTCAAACTACTTCACACTTCGCTCGGTCTTCTTCACACTCTACTTTGTAATCGAATGATATTCACACATACAAACATAGGAACACACCAAGCACACTTTACACCAATGAAATAATCGCTCTTATATATCCACATCATGGATTTCATCAACAATTTAGTTGGCTAGAAAAATAAAAAATATTTACAATTGTGGCCCAAATTTACAATTAAATTTTCAATGTGAATCCACCAAGGTTGGCCACAACATAGTGGAGACCCAAATCAACAAGTTCCAACATGAAAAGACTTTAATTAATTTCACCTCGAGGATCCACCACATGTTACACCCATCATGTCGGCTAGAAACATGAAAAACTGAACATAGAGAGAAAAAATATTCGACCATGAGCACACAGATCAATGTGGACGTACCACAAAGATAGAGAATGATTTAGAGATATCCAAGAACACCAAGAAATAATAGAGAAACATTCGCAACAACTGGAATTACCAGAATCAAACAAACTTCACTCAGGAACACTGATAGAGACCACAAAAATACTGTCAGACCATAGCATGATCAAATATTTACATCGACCTTTGAAACTTCTAGTAGATGTTCTAGATACACTCAACAAAAAACCCTTTAATCCACATCAGTTGATCTTCAACATACAAAAAAAATGCCTTCATGACCTACACAGTTCCACTGGGAACCTAGAACACTTTCTTTTATAATTTTCTCAATATCTTTGACATATACAACCTCTGATGTATTGAAGGCTAATAGTGTTGACATCAATGACAATTACATATCAGCAAGACATCCACAACATCCAACACTCAATACATCATTAAATCATTGAATTTGTACCCTCTTTACAATATTTCATCTTGGAGGCCTAATGGTGTTGAGGTGATCCTACACCACAATACGTCTAACCCCCTTCTAAAACAAGATTACATCAAGAAGGACTCACATTCCACTGCCAAACTCTTGAAAAACACCACTATGCAATGCTTTAATAGATTTTTACACATTTCCTAGGCCTAGGGCTTATTGAATATCTTATCTCTAGACTTGATTTATCCTAACCACCACTTGGAACACATCAAATTAGACCCATTAAAGCTTAATATTCCATCAAATTTCCATTCCCATAACTATTTTAATAAACCCTAGGTCAAATCCACATGCTACAGTTTGTTTTTCTGACTGCACATAGATTACAGTCATAAACTTCAATTCTTAACACCTTAATCTTAATCTCTTTTATCTGAAACCTTAAGAATCAATGACTTTCAATGGTTAAACTGAGAGAAACACAAAAATTATATGCCATAGTTTACCCTAAATCAGGGTTTCGGAAGTTTTATGAAAAATCAAAATATCTCACTCAATTTTACATCAATTTGCATAAAACCAAGTTTGAATGGAAGGTGACTGAGATTACTTACACATGAAATCAAATATAAATGTACTTATGGCTGTACTAGGCCGTACCATGCAAGAAAACAACTAATTTATGAAGAAAATACAAGAAAGCAGGACTTCTCTTTATTCAATTTCTCAACTTCAATCACCCATGAGTTACAAAATGCATACAAGGCCTTTTTGAAGGCATTCAAACTTGTATTTTGAGTTCCTAACTAATTTCCAATGGTTTGAGCCCACTTGACCTTTCATTTTCGAAATGCAACTTTACATCTTTGCAATTTTTCCATCTTTTGAATTACAACTTTCCATCTTTTTTGCAGTTTGACACAAAACAATAAACAATGACTCAAATGACCTTGTAATGACCCATAAATGTACAAAATGACTCATTTAACCTTATTACAAGGTAAATATACAAAATTTGATCAATTTTTAAGAATTTGCATGATGGAAACATGATGTAGCCAAGATGCTCCTGCATTAGTCTCCCAAGTCTGAAATATCTAGAAGATGATGTTGATTTTGTTGTACCAAATCACAAGTAGTCATGAATATAGCAACACAAGTATCCTCAGAAGTAAAAGTAGGTGGAGGAGAAGGAATTAAAGGCTCAACAACTAGATATGATGTGAGAATACCCAAGTTCAAGTAACCAAAATTATCATCAAAATTAAATGTCACACAAGGAGTATGATCAACAACCAAAGGATCAAAACCATCATTAGGTACAAATTCTAAAAATGTGTATAACCAAGATGCATGATCAACACCAAAGGATTAAAACCATCATTAGGTACAAATTCTAAAAATGTGTATAACCAAGATGCATGATTAGCATCCTAGTAGCAATTATCTCTCTTCTCTCCAAGTCTCTGATGATAACTAAATCAGGTGTGAATTTCACGGTCTTCCTTGCTCCACCATGAGTGATCTAATAGATGGAAAGAAAATTATTCATCAAATGAGGTACACACAAAACATCATTGAAGGTGTCATCCCCAATATCAAAAAATCCCCTCCCACTTACATTCGTGTAATTATTGTTACCCATCAAAATACGGGGTATAACACAAGGCTCAAAAGAAGAGAACATAGACTATGTAGAATCCATATGATGAGAAGCTCCTAAATCTAGGATTCATTTCCCCGATTCATGACTTGTAGAAGAAAAAAGAGATTTACCTTCTTTTTTTCTTTGGCTCAAAAGAAAAACTTGCATGAACTTTATCCTTACTAGATCCTAATTGTTTAGAATGTGAAGAAGTTGACTCAAATATTCTAGAAGGTAGATCAATGTTGTTCTTCTTAAGAACATGTTTTAGTTAATCAATATCCTTCTTATAGCAAAAATGTTCTTCATGTCCTTGCAATATGAACAAGTAGAATTCTCCTTCTTAGATGAGTCCTCCCTTGAAAATGATTTGTTTTGTGCTTGATCTATGTGTAGTGCTAAAAAAAAGACACTTTCAAAAAAATAATTTCCTTGATCTGAGGGTGTATGTGAAAGTTACATTTGTTTGAAGTTTATAAAATGAGGACTATCCTTTAGATCTAATGAGATAATTTATTTTTTGGAAAAAATAGATCACTTGAGAAAAAAATGATCACACCACTAGAAAGAGCACAAAATTTTACCCTAAATAAAAAAAATTGCATTGAAAAATGCCTCTGTATGGCCAAGATATTGCCCTTTGAAATTCATGTGTGAAAGTGAAAACTTCAATAGAAAGGGGTAAAATTTTGCAAAAAACAACCTCTACCAATTTAGCTGAGGTCCTGATAAATGTAGAGGTACTACCAAAATTAGTTGAACTACCAAATTTTTATTTTTTCTAGTTAGATTAAAACTGCACCAAAAATAGTGAACCGCCAACTTAATGTAGAGAAATTTCCAAAATTGGTACAACTGCCAAAATTGTTGTTAAACTTATCAGAGTAAAAAATTGGCACAAAGCTCGAGGATGATGGCTATGTAGACATAGGTCAAAGGTATAATGTAAATTTAATTTTTGAAATTTTAAATAATAAAAAATATTTAAAAAATATTTTGGGGGGCCAAGACACACTAAGCCCTAAGACGTTTATGGTGGCATAGGCTTAAGGCCTGCAACCTCTAAGAGGTGCAGGGCCCTATGGGGACTTGCATACCCTCAAAGGTACACAATGCAGATACACAAGGTACCAGGGCTTACACCCAACACAGGTACCTGTGTACTTAATAATTTTATTTTTTTTTTAATTCTTCAATTTGATTTTACTATAAAACTACGATTTAATTTGGAAAACAATATTTCTTTTGATAATGAAAAAGATTATTTAATTAATTTTTTTTATGTACCATATGTTGTGTTGGTGGGGTTGTATGGTCCTGCCTACTATTTTTTTTTCCTCAAATTTGACTTTCACCAAAATCAGCAACTTGACAAACAATTTTGTGGTTTTGATTCCTTTTGAGCATGATGGTGAGGTCTGTTTAGGTTGAAAATGCATTGACTTGATGGCTACCTTCTAGACCTCTCAAAAATCCTCTATTCTTTAACCCTTTGTAAATCTCGCATCCGGTGTTTGATTTGGACAAAATAAAAGCTTGATCTGATTTTTTCGTCTACTTTGAACTCAATGGTAACCTCAAAATGTCTCTAAGAAGCTCCAAAAATACCTATAATAAAAATCAAATAGAAATGAAGACCCCTAAAAACTGTGATCTCTATCAAGCATTTCTAATTCTCTAGGTCATCATAAGATGGGAGAGAAGAGCATACTTTTCTCTTAGGAATGGATTGAAAATTACTAACCCACAACTCACAACCAACTCTAATACCATGTTATATTTAGCTCTGAATCCACCCAAGATCAAAATGATTGAAGGAAAGTAAGACTAGAATCGAGAGATAAAAAAATCCAACACTCCATTAGCATTGAACTAGCACTCATGAATAAGTGAACTAGTGAACCTAGCATAGGGAGAGGTGAGGGCTATTTATATAGAAAAATAGGGGAAAATAATTCCAAGAGGTGTAATAATTCCCAACTACCCATAATAGGTGGGAGTTTTACCTACATGGTAAATACCATATTACATGGTTATGCCAACTTAGGTAAGGGAAAAAAATGGTTATGGGAGGTGGCTAATAAATCCAAAAGAGGGTGTGAGACTCAACTACCCAAAGGTGGTTGTAAGTGACACATGTGATTGATGAATTACTTCACATGTTCTCATACTAACCATTGTAATATAACCTAAACAAGCTTAATAATGTATGTAGGAAAAATAAAAATTCCCCAACATAAGGAAAATAAAAACCTATGCTAACAACTAAAGTGAGAGCTAAATGCAACGTCTTAAATTGTCACCCTTGACAATTTCATACTATGTTTTGCACCCCCTAAGTGCATGGACCTAATTGTACACCTAAATTTCCTAAATTATGCATTCCATAGCCCATTTGGATAATTATCAATAAAACCCATGTGGAAAACCAGTGCATACATTTAACATTTTGTCCCTGACACCTTAGATCCTGAAAAATAGGGCTAGGACTTAGTCACCCTAGGTGACTTGGTCCCCCTATATTACTTTCAAATTTTAATATGTCGGAGTCAAAATTTTATTATTTGAATTGTCAATGTCAAATTTATGCTGTCATGATTTAATTTTTGGGAAATTAGAATAATTGCATATAAATCCCTAGTCATTTCATCATTTGAAAACTAATTATCATTAAGAGGAAATTTTGAAGATCAAGAGCATTAACAAGAAAGTCAAGAGAATATTTATTGTAGCAATTCAATATCAAAGCATCATGTCAAATTGTATGTGAGTTTTTCATGTTTATGTTATCATATTGTTTATGAGATCTAACCCTTGTAGGCCTTCAAGAAAATCAAGCAAACAACAATCAAGCCTTGAGGAGATGTGCATGACTTCAGTCCTTCAAGGAATCCATTTTTGAGTGGTGAGTTGCAATCCATTGTTGATTCATCATCCATTTATCATTTGGTCTCTATCCCTAAAAATTATAATCTCTCTTTCATTGACATTGCCATTAGGGAGGTAGAAACAACAAAATAAGGTTTTACTGAGGCAAGCCCCTATATGGAAGAACCCTTCCTCTCTCCTTGAATGTGCAAGCTTCAAATATGAAGAAAATGGAGAAAATATTGATGGTCAATTATTCATTACTACATTCAAACCCTACACCTTGACAACATACGAAAACTCAGTTATCTCAGCACCTGACAAAGATCTAACAGTATGACACCCAAGGAAAGAAAGATTTGATTCGGCTTTAGAGGATTGTGAAATTAGATTTGAATTTTAGTCAAAAGGACATTATCACCCTAGATGACTTAATCCTCCATTTTCAGCCCCAAATTTTTATCACAAGTGCACAAAACTCTGCTCAATTTATTTATGAAGTGTGAATTTTTCTGACTTTTTGAATTTGTTGTTTTGCATTAGAATAGTTATTTGCATCATTAGCCTAGTTAAATCATTGCATTTCATTCCAAAATTCATTCCAAGTTTGGTCAAAGGAAAGTTGACTCACCTTCCAGGTTGTAATTTAGTCTTATACCTTGTCCAAATTCATCAAACCCCCACTACCTCAAACCCTCTAAATGAAATGTTAGGAAAGGTACCTAAAACCTAGAGAAAAATCCCAAGGATTTTTCCCTTTTTCTACATTTCAATATGTATGTATATACATGTACATACACACACACATATATGTACATATACATGTATACATAAATACATATGTATATATAAATATATATACATATACATACATATTGTTGGCACTCTCAAATTTTGCAAACTTGAGATGCCCATTTCAAAATTTTGCCTTTGCACTTTCAGAAGTGCACCTGATGAATTTGCCTGAGCAACCTACTTTGAAGGCTTGTAATTTGATGCCCATTGATTTATAAGCAAAATCCCTTTGTAGACACACTCAAGTGACCTATGTGAGTGTGTGTGTCATTTTTTAGCTTCCTGCGATGAGTTTTGTCAAGGTTTCAAAAAGTGAAGCTGGAGGGTTTTGTCACTTTTCTAATGTTTGCAAATGTTTAGTTTTGCAAAGTTGCCTCCCGTTTGAGCTCGAATTTTGAAACTTGTTGACTTTACAGTCAAAGTGAATGTTATTCTACATTCTCCATGCTTAAATGAGCTCACATGTCAGTTTTCAGAGCCTCATGATTTGATTTGCTATTTTTAGTAAGTAAAAACCAAATGCAATTTTTTAGTTTTGCATCTGCACTCCTGATAGTATTTAATGGTGGTCAACTTTGACATCTCATATCTTTTGATCAGTAATGATTCGAGCAAATCCTTCTTACACACATGTTTAGTGTACTTAAATGAGCTATGATGTTCAGTGGTGGCCTCTCAAGTGTTGATTTGATATTTTTGCAACAAGGTGATCTCTTGTGTTTTAATTGGTTTTCAGCATGCACAGTTTCATAAAGTTCAATTGAGCTACTTTGAGGATGAATAAATTTTTCCCTGTGAGTCCTATTGTCGATCCATCTTTTGCATTGTATCCTCTGGACCAATGGCTACATACCTGCAAGTTTTTAGGTCTTTACAAGATCGTTTGATTACTTTTCAAAGGAAATTCCATAGTCAGTTTGGCCAGTTTTGCTTATTTTCCAAATGTGCTTAAAAGCAAGTTTTGATGGAAACACATTTCATGTTTTAACACCAGATTCATTCAAAAAGCTATGTCTAATCACTTCAAGGTAAAATTCATTTGAAAGCGAAACAAATTTAGTCGGGCCCATAAGGGACCCGACATGTGTCAGATAGCTTCATGAGAGCACTCGGTCATTCTAGCACAGTGAGTCACATATCCTGAATGTTGATTCATATAATTGTTATTGCTATGAGTGCACCACTATTGACTTTATATTTTGAGGTGTTGGCCTACTTGAATTTTCCATAGCATAGGGCCACCATACTTTCAATCTTGCTTCACTGTTGGACAACTACCTAATGTTGATGATGCAAATCACTCTGTACAAGATATTTTATCCTGGTTTCTTTTCACATGATACATGTTGATGCTTTACAGTTGTGACTCAGATTTGAATTAGATTCACCTTAATATGAATTTGGTCTAGAGTTCTTTTCCCACGAGGATCAAATGAGGATTGGAAAAGGGGAATCAACTTGAGTAGTGGGCAAAAGTAGAGAATACATCTTGCTCATTCAGTACATCATGATGTTGATGTATATCTGGTGATGGATTCTCTTCAATACTTTGGAAGCATATAGAGGGATGTAGCTACTTAGTAAGTACCTACATGAAATGAAAAAGGTTGAAGACAATTGTGTATGTTGCACATTTAAACTTTGCATTGTTCTACATGTTAAGGTATATGTAGTAACTGGTTTATAGCCAAGGAATAAGATCAGCGTAGAAAAAAGGAAATGATAGCCAACACATGGAATAAAAGGTGGAGACAACATGGAGGGGTGTGCTAGCAGCAAACACACCAAAATGAATGTGTTTGGTGAAAATACTTTAAGAAATATTGGTTATATGTGTAAGTAGTTGAGAATGCTGAATGGGCTACAAGAAAGAAAGAAGGCATTGGAATAGAGTATGCAAATCCATTAAAGCATAAAGGAGGCAAAGCTGTAGAAACTTCAAGAAAATCAAGGGCGTGCTGGAAACAGAGGAGGCTGTGCTTGCAACAAAAGGCATATGGTCTCATGGAATTTCATGATGGCAGCCAATGCTTGTGAGAAAACCAGTGCTAGCTGGAATAAAGGAACACAATGGATTATTTGAAGAGGCCATAGAATGAAGTAGGGAATTTACATCTATCATTACCTAGTGTGAGGGGTGCCCAACCTCTACCTAAATAAATGTGATCTCATATAATGGCATGCACAGGATATATCACAATGGATTTATTAAAGGCTTTAGATATACTCAAGCAAATTCCACTGTGGCCAAGGTATACAACATAAAATGAATGTCACAGGGGCTGAAAGGGAATTCCACACTGGGTACCCATAAAATGAATTTGTTCAAAGCCTTTTTGACTGCAAAAAAACACAAATGGAAGTGGCCAGTGTGCGCCATGGAGGGTGTTAAGAGTTATGGGGATCAAAATGAATGCAATGATTGCAACAATATGTGCACAAAATGGATCTCTTGAAAAGCTTTAAATCAAATGCAACTAAAAGGGATTCAAAAGCCATGTCGGGACACCACTGAGGTTGAATACACATGTATAAAGTAGATTTGTCAAAGTGATGAGGAGTTCAATGCACCTAGCCACGCGTAGAGGGAGGACGGCTCTAATACAAACAAGGAAACACCCTCACCTGCAGGATATATGCATTAGAAATATGAAAGCCATGCACCTAAGAAGGGATTTTCAAATTACAAAGGATGGAGAAACTTTGTCAAATAACTTCATGACCCAAAAGGAAATGCAACAAGAGTAGAGATATACATAAGTGTATTTGTTGCAAATATCAGAACTGAAAGAGGCATCTTGTTATTTTTGAAAACCTTTGTATAGAAGGAAGAGTATACACATAAAATGTGTGTCAAAAAGTCTTCAAAATGCAGAGCATAATAATGGGGGCTATTAAAAATTCCATAGAAGCATTCAAACAAATATATTGGAAGGTGGGCTTCATTGCAATATCATGGCGCACAGCTTTCACTTGGAACATTCTATTGATAAAGACATTAGGAATTGCAAAAAATGTAAAGTGGAGGGCGCAAGGCATAGAAAAATGAAGCATGCCAATAGTGCAAGGTATAACAAAATGAATGCTGCATAATACACAAAATGTGTATGTTGAAAAGGCATTAGAAACTGTTAAGCAAACACATCTCACAGAGTTAGAGCATGAAGAAGGCACAAAATTGTTTATTGAGAGCTTTAGAGACTCTCAAGAAAATGTGCAACCACTAAAGTATTGAGGATGTGGGGATCCATAAAATTCAGCCATAATAAACCCCAATGCAGCCATTATAATAAAGGTGGACATCCAACAAATGCATAGAGTGGATTTATTGAAGGTTTTAGAAATTTGTAAGCAAATGCAAGTGCATTGTAGAGGGCGCCTCCATGGATGGGAAAATGAACAGAGCCTGAGCAAACACTAAATAGAGAAATTAGGGAACAAAGGAAGTTGGAGGAAATCAACAGAGGAGGATTATTTCCCGCTATTTTGCGGTTCATGGGTTAACGTCCGCGAAATTGCAGGTTTGTGACACGTGGATCATGGTGTG